>JACCGJ010008884.1:0-27634 GCA_013407085.1 Atriophallophorus winterbourni
TCATCATAATCGATTTCAATCCACTTTAAACTATCAGCAATAGATGAGAACATTTGTAAATCAGGGTGTGGACGATCTGATTGTGTTCACCGAGCTTGCGCAACAATTGTTCGGTGTCCCGTCACCAGCCAAACCTTTTTAGAATGGATTTGTAATTGGAATTCTTGGGTATTTATAAGGCATCTGTCTATCTATTCATCACCACTTCCAGAAGCTGTCCGATTACAGAATCCGTCTTACTGGTAACCGTTTTTAATTGGTAACAGTAATGTGCTACACAGGTACGAGGGTCTCAGTTTTTCCTTGTACCGAGAATTAAAAATAGATCATCAGATGGTGTTATACCAAATGAAATTAAGAAATTGCACCGAAAAATTCATGTTGCTACTGTTGTGTATTCTCGTATGCTTGCATTATTATAATTCGCACACTATTCTATCTATCTATACTAACTATTCTATTGTTCGTCGTTTAAGGTCCTCTGGCGAATAAAGCCTAAATCAAGGCAACTCTCCTCTTCTCAATCATCCTGAAACTCACACATTTGTTTGGAACATTACAGCTACATCCGACCGTTTGATCAAAGGCCCTCCAACAGACTCCACACATTGACTGAATGAGGAATTGTAGACAACGAAATGCTAATGCTGATTGAATGCTGTTTTGTTTTGTTTGTTTTGATTCAAGGTGCACGCATCACATTCCACCTTGTCTGTTTTAAATTTCCGGGTTCATTTTGTTCTCATCAAGTGGCAGTTTGGCACTCGATGCATGGTACTCGTGTCGTGCTGTTCACGATAAAGTTCTATCAATGCCCATTCATCCATATTTTTACGAAAGGCTATAGAACTAATGAGGATAAAACTATGTCGTTAACACAGCATGTCTAACATTTAGTTGGTTTATTGACACTTAATCCCCAGACATTTAATCACCAGTTTAATAACTTCTGAAGAATGCAGAATACATTCAAATGAATCTATTTAGCAGGAGAGATAAGCAATTGATTTTAAGAACGTCAATCTTTCCGTAGTTGAGCATCGCTGAATTGCTCGAGATGTCCTGGCGCATATCTCAGCATACTTCTTCTGTTTGATATGAACCCCAGCACTTGCTTGAAGAACTGAGGCCGTATGCCGTCGGCAATTATTTCGCAAAACGTTAGGAAATGTCCACATGGTGGGATGTTGGAACATCAAACATGGCATCACTTGAGAGGGACGGAAGAGTGCATGTTGTGTCTTTCCTTCTTATACTGTTGTGATGCCTGTTAAGTGTCCGCGAGATAGCACTTTTTTGAGGTAATGCCATTAAATTGCCAAATGACAGACCGAATGTGACCGAAGACCGTGAGGCAGAGGGGGTTGCATTCATTTCTAATATTTTCCCTTTCATTTTAGCCACCGCATTCTTCGCCAAAACTTTTTCTTTGTTGCACTCGTGATTGTGAAGTGCGAAATTACGTACGATATCATCGTTAGATGTAACTTATCTCGCTAAACACTTGTGTGTGACAAACTTCCTACATCTCCAATTAATATTTGCATTATTTGATTGTTTCTCGAACCAAAACTCGTTTCCATTGTAAATTAATGTCCTTCGAGCTTTGCTACTTGTCCCATATTCAAGAGTCATTGCACACATTTAAATATCGGTTTACCTTAAATACCTTCCCTGGGGATTAAGTGTCTGGCGATTAAGTGAGCGGACACCATTTCGTTGACCACAATAGGAAACAAGTAAATTAGTATAAATTTACCACGTATTGATCCCGTGTAAAACTAAAGCTTGAATAAAGCTCGCATACTACATCCTCTTCAAATTTGTCTGGGATAGCATTTCATTAGCGTAAATTAAAAGGATACATCAAAGATGACCTACTGCAGGAATCATATTTAGTCCGACACGCTGCATCTGACCACCAATTCGGATGGTAAACTCCCCAAACTGCGAGAAAACGTGGGGAATTTCCACCGGTTCTGATAAAGGCATGACGTCATTCTCCGTCGAATCAGCTCCCGGAAATGAATTGGATCGAAAAGAAGTAGATTTTAAATTGGCCATTCGTGTCTGATGCAAGTGCTCTGCCATCATGCGACGGTTGGCAGTCATCAACTTGACAACTTTGGACCATTTGGATGCGAGTTGCGTTCGTCTTACAGAACGATAAACGGAGCGGATAAAGTTTGGGATGCCACGAGGATTGTCCACAGTCGCCAGAATTCCGGAAGATCTACGCGCGGTAAACCGGCGACGGACAGATCTGGAATTACTCCTACGAGGGGCGTTTAGAAACGGTCGCTTTCGGTGAACCATTTGGAAGCAGTAACGTGAGAAAACGTTTGAAAGGATGCTGTAAACGAAGAATTTCTAATGTAACACAAATAGATATGATCGAATATTAAAGTATGCCATCGGGTATACGTGTCAAAAATCTCACATTCAAGGGTTCCATGTAGCACGAGATCCGCAGAAATGACGTCGTGTTCCAACACATACAACCAACTTGTTGGCAAACGAAAAAAGGTTAGGTTAAAGATATCGCTGACAATACAGATCAATTAACTTGAGGCCATGCGCACGTAATACTGTGTAAATTGATTTGCAGACGGCACTGAGCTGAATGCGGAAACACGCTGGAGTTTTAATGCAATTTTCTCATAACTGTCTAATCCTGGACAACCTGATGATATCATATTTATTATATTGCGACCATTTGTCTGAGTACAGTATGTAAGAAAGCACAAGCCTGATCCAGGCAAACTGCCGCACAGTCAGAGACTGCACATGGGCGAATATACTGTCAGGTTGCCCAGGCCTAGACAAGCTTGTGATTTCATACATGCTAGGGTAATGGTAACTATACTGTGAAGTACACAGAGGAATTGAAGAGCCAAATTATCGATCGTGCCAGACGGCCTCATAAAGGAATTAAACTTAATGACAGAGCGAACAGGGTACCCTTTCACATTTCTTAGCCTGAATTTTAACGACCAAATTGACATCTGCCACCGCTAATTACAAATTCGCCCCCTAAACTCTAGCGGACAAAAATTAATCTCGCAAACAAGCCCGTCTCCATTCGACCGGCATTACATTCATCCACAATAGGTTCCATCATTTCCAAAGATCAGCTCCGCTACAAGTCGTGAAAAATGATCAAAGTCCGCCCTGGTGGACTCCTTGAGTTCGTCGGTCTATCCGTTAACGAGATCGTTTATGGCGGCAATATAAGCTCTCTCACTGCCACTAAAAGGATGGATGAACGGATGCCTGTCGAAGCCTTCTACCTAGATTTCAGCAAGGATTTCGTTTCCGTAAATCACCGCCTTCTAGAGATTAAGCTAGTCTCAAAAGGTATACGGAGTAGTCTAGTTGCTTGGATAAAGGCATTCCTTGCAGGTAGGGCATTCAGAGTTCGGGTAGGATCTACGCTGCCGAACCGGTGTGACCAGTGGGGTACCCCAGGGGTCGGTACTCGGTCCCCTTCTATTCCTGACTTTCATTGATAACTTGAAGTGCCGATGTTTGATTTTTGTGGAAGATGTTAAGTTCATCGGATCAACGGATGAAGATACCCTGATGCACCACCTTGAACTGGTTATACCAGTAGGACCGATGACGGAATTCTACCGGAGCTCAGCAAATGCTGCAGAATAGCATTACAGCCTCTTTACCATTTGCTTCTTCAGTGTTGGCAGAAGGAGTGTCCCACAAGAGATGCGAGACACAAAGATCATTACGCTATTTAAGAATAAGGGTGATAGAGGGGACTGCAACAATTACAGAGGAATCTCTTTTCTGAATGTTGTAGGCAAATTGTTTGCTAAAGTCTTGCAGATCCGGCTACAAGTTTTAGCTGATAGATTTTATTCCGAATCCCAATGTGGTTTCCACAGGGGAAGATCAACGGTTGACATAATCTTCTCCCTGAGACAACTTCAAGAAAAGTGTCGGGAACAGCGTATACCATTAAACGCTGTTTTTATTGGTTTAACGAATGCATTCGACTACGTCAGCAGGGTGTCTTTTCAAAATGCTTGATCTGATAGGCTGCCCCACAAAACTGCTTAAACTCGTTATTTCCTTCCACTCTGGCATGAAGGGCTCAATCCATTTTAACGGTTTCAGTGCAGAAGCCTTTGAAATTCGCCGAGTCGTCAAACAAGGGTGTGTTCGTGCTCCCACACTGTTCGGCATTTTCTTTGCTCTGCTTCTGAAGCACGCTTTCAGGACGAGAACAGAAAGCATTTACCTACGCAAGCGAAGGGATGGCAAGCTTTTCAACCTGACTGGTTGAGAGCACAAACCAAGGTACCGGATGTGGTAATTCTTTAGTTCTCATATGTCTGCCTGGGCGACTTGACAGTATCTCAGCCCACGTGCAGTCTCTGACTGTACGGCACTGGATCAGGCTTTGCCTGGATCAGGCTTGTGCTTTCACATCACACATCATGCGCGTGTGATCTACATCCGTGGTTGACAACATACAGGGTGTAAGTCACTTTACTTTTGTGCGACTATCTCCTAGAGAATGAGTTGGCTTCAAAGAAGGGTCTTGGGAATTTGGGTACAAAGCGGCGTCCCCAGCATCACGCGGCGTTTGTTTGAGTCAGCTCCTCTAGCCCTTCGCACAGCACAACACGACCTGTAAGGCAGCAGAGAGTTGCCAGTTGCACCAACTAACCGTCTACGAGACTCTGTTCCAGATTTTTTCTCAGGGTTTTCTCCCGATCGGGTATCCCACAAGGCAGCGAAGGTTTAAAATCAGGGTTTTCTTTCGCTAAGATGAATTGCCCTCCCAGACTCACGAGTTTCATCTGCCCGAAGCAAACTGGTTTTCAGGCACCAGTCACTTGCCCTCGGCCCTTCTCCTGTTGATAATAGCAGATCCACCGGGATCGGGCAGCCACTCGTGCAGACCAGAAGCAGGAATTGGTTGTCAGAGGCAATTTGAGACGCGCGCCATATGGGAGCATTTTATAAACAGCGGGACCTTATCCCCACTGCCACCCCCGTCTATGACAACTTTTGGCTGGACAGTTCTACCTTAATAAATGTGGGTAACAGTTCACAATTCAAATTCTATCACCAGTTTACTCGAAGAAATAAATAAACCCAGAGAACACCCGTCTCAATCACACATAGTGAGGGACGTAATGGAGAAAACAAAGCTTCAAGAATCGTCTTTTT
Source organism: Atriophallophorus winterbourni (assembly GCA_013407085.1). NCBI lineage: Eukaryota > Metazoa > Platyhelminthes > Trematoda > Plagiorchiida > Microphallidae > Atriophallophorus > Atriophallophorus winterbourni. Next base: position 5,194 of record JACCGJ010008884.1, read on the forward strand.
ATTTTGTGTTTACAAATGCGGGAGTGAGAATACAAAAATTCGATTCGATAACAATCAGTTGGAGCGTCCGCGTTTCCGTCTAGAAGGACCACCCTGGAAAACAAAGCATAATGCGAAACGTTATAAAGAATCACATTTGAACAATTCCTAATTTATGAATGAACCCATACGCCCGGAGCCATGCATGGCAGAAAAGTCGGTCAAACTGCACGTGAGCTGAAATACTATCAAGTTGCTGAAGAACTGAGTAAGTCTGAAAACGTTCGATTGGAGTTCTTCTAAATCTGTCTAGGCCTGGGCAGTCTGATAGAAACTTAACCCACGCGCAGTCTATAACTCTGCGGCACTTTGTTTGGATCAGGCTTGTGATTTCGTACATGTACATACATACTCCCACAGCCCTAAACTTGATTGCATGAGTTTACCAAATTTATCCATGCAGTGCATCCATCTTGGGCAGGGAAAACCTTGACAAATTGGTTTGCCAACTGCATGACCATTTTCTTTCTTACATCTGATAGACCTGGGCCACTTGAAAGGATTTCAGTCAACGTGCAGTCGCTGACTGTGTGGCACTGTCAAGATCAAGACTTGTCATAGCAGGAGACACTTGTTGCCAAACGATGACTTGACTTGAGCCTACCCTAACTAACAGAATGTGAAAAACTTATGCGCGGCGAGTATACAGTCTCTTGATTAGCACTCGATAACGATTTTGTTTTTAAGAATGTGCCGTCGTTAAGAGACGTGTGTGTGGGTTCCTGTATGTATGTATGTATGACATCGCAAGCCTGATCCAGGCAAAGTGCCACACAGTCATAGACTGCACGTGGGCTAACATACTGTCAGGTTGTCCAGACCTAGACAGATGTAAGAAAAAGCAAATGGCAGCAAATCATTATGGCGCGATGTTATATGCACAACCTAGAAGTACTGCACGATTTTACACCCGTCAAGGTGGGTGCGCCAGATAGTACTCACAAGCTGGAATGATCAATCGCTTAAAACAGCATATCTTCCATTCGCGTGGACACCACAATGAATATGCTTTAATAAATACTCAGATCTTTGATTATATCAATAAACTAAGCATCCACATAAAGCGCTTAATCACGCTGTCCGAACAGCGTACGGGAGCCAAGCTATCCATGTGACACTTGGAGCAATACGTTTTTGTAAAAGGCGTCTGCTTGTTTACCTGTGATATCACGAGGTCCTCAAACAGAATGACAGTTTTTACGAGTCCGGATAAAATAACTGTCATTTAAGAGTGCTTACACAAAACAGCCGGCAGGCTTTTGGTTGTTTGCAGACATCAAAACCAGGTACGGGAACGGGGCCTCCCAAACACATTATGCACGAGTCTTGTGATGGCACATAGAAGAAAATCCAGCTGCACCTTTCCAAAGTCGGTGCAGCGCGTCTTCCAGACTGGTGTCCCCGCGATCAGATATCGCTGTGGCTAGTTACGCTTCAGGATATGTCCCGAAACCGTGTTCAATGGCGGTCTTGCACTAAGCATCTTCTTGGAGTGTTTGCTTAACCTTGTATGTTGTCAAGCGGAGTGACGAGAAAAGCTTGTTATGATACTCGACAGTGAAAGCCGCAATGAAGCCGTCAAACTGATGTCGCTCAACTCGTTCACGAAACTTGTTTGAACGCATGTTCCATTCGAGGTGTAGCCACCTCTTCCAAGTTTGTTTGTGCTTACTCTTCTATAGAATCCGTAGCTATTCAAGTCCCACCCTTCCCCATCTTTTAGGATTTTACTTTTTCATGGTTGTGTGGCAGTTAAGCATTCGGTAGCGCTACCGGTGTAATGCTGTCTGCGATGATGATAAGCTGCACCGGCTAATTCTCTTGTACCACACATGGCGGATAACGAAACGCTGGCCTCCTGAATTGGTTATTTTTACCAAGGTACATAGTGATTGGACCACGATGTTGCACACACACTGATAAACATTTCGATATAAATATTATACGACGTTCACCACATGGGGTCAGCGCGAATCAAAGACGCATTCGGTGTTGTGAGCAGCGCATTGGGAAAGTCATGATGATACAATCTTGAGCATTCTCGAAACCGAGACGTCCAATCCACACTGTCACACAGGTGTACATCCTCATCGTATGACGGTCAAGTATTGGTAGGTGAGACTAACACCCAAAAATCGAGCAACCTACCTGACGATCACCACCTCGGCGCTTCTGAGACTTGCGTTGTTGTGCCGTGAAAACAGACTTCCAATGAGTGATTTCTTCATCACCTGTGGACCGATGAAAATGGAAACACGTGAATGGATGAACACAGGCTTATACTGATAATATGCTGAGCAATCAGTGTGATGTGAAAGCACATGTCTGATCCAGGCAAAGTGCCGCACAGTCAGAGACTGCCCATGGGCTGACATACTGTCAGGTTCCCCAGGCCTAGACAGACATGAGAAAGAAAATAGAAAAGGTAGTGAGATTCCAGCGTGTTTCAGCTCACTACCGGTGGTCAATAAATTTAGCACGATGATAGTTGCGCAGCATATAAATGCTGCACGATTGCACATTCGTGTAGGCAATCAGTAGGATAAACTGTTTGATTCCCAAGAAAATGTTGTGTTGATACGGAAGCATGATTTCGGAGAACGAGAAACTACTGCGCAAGTTGAAGAGGTGCAAACTGATGATGCAACGGCAAGCTTAAACACACCCAGATGGGAGATCAAGGAACGGTACATTTTGTATGATCTGAATCTGTTGAAATAAAACCGAGAGATAAAAAATAACCTTATAACACTGCTGGGGACAGATCATCATCACTTCCCAAAAAAATTCATTAGATTCTTCGAAATCCTATGAATTTCTGATTCTCGATTATGATTGGTCATATTTTGTCGGCCATATTGCATTAGCCAAAAACAGCGTATGTGTGTATGAAAGCACAAGCCTGATCCAGACAATGTGCCGCACAGTCAGAGACTGCACGTGGGCGATGTTACTGTCAGGTTACCCAGGCCTAGACAGATATGAGAAATAGAGAATACAGATAATACCGATGGTAGCGAGACTCCAGCGTGTTTCAGCATGTAGCTCACTACCCGTGGCCAATCAATTTAGCACGGTGTTAGCCGCACAGCATAGAAGTACTGTACGATTGCACATCCGTGCAAAACAGAGTATAAATACAGACGAGTCGCAACCTAATTTGCCTTTTGGTTATAAACAGTAAAAGCTCTTAGCTTGAAAGGCCTGCCTTTGTTCTTGCTACGCGTAGTGTTGAGTCTAGTTAATCAATAGCGAATAATAGTATAACAGTTTTTAGTGTTAAGCATTCAGGTATTTATCACTTGGGTTCTGCTGTGGTGCAATATAACAAATACAAAAGCCAAGGCAAGTGCCAAACTTATTTGCCACCGGTAGTGCGCTGCATATGGAAACACAGTGGAGTTTCAATGCCTTCCAAAATCACTTCTCATATCTGTATTTGTCTGAGCAACCGGACAATATCAAAGCCCACGTGCAGTCTCTGACTGTGCGGCACTTTGCCTGGATCAAGATTTGTGATTTCATGCATACATACATTCATAGTTGAACGAGCCAGTGACGCTGTCGTAGCAGGGTAAGCATGCTCTGTAGACCAGCTTTAGATACTTGGATTGCATAACAGCGGTACGATATCAGAGAAACCAAATGATAACATAACAATAATTAACTCGCCTGATAGAACCCGTCCAGATAATTCACATTGCGCGTATACAACTGGACTGTCTCCAAAAGCGGTTTTCAATTTATTCCACGCAAGTTCAGCACCGCCGGCTACTTTAAATCTAACGATCGCTTTTCCATTTTCTGGCTCAACGTCGATCCATGCCACTGGAAGTTCTGAACCAAGCTGGAAAAGTAAGGTGTAGGCAGTGTGCATTTTCGATCATAATATATATTAACCAAACAGAGTTCCCAGTGAAACGAAATGTGCTAAAAACGGGGTTATTGCCATATCAACGGAGATTAGATATGCTAAAATTTTAGAACACACACACACACACGAACTAAGAACGGTGAACCAAGGATCAATTAAAGCCACGCATCATGCACGGATGTGCAATCGTGCAGTACGTTATGTTGTGCGGCTAACACCGTGCTAAATTGATTGCCCAATGGTAGTGATCTGCATGCTGAAACACGCTGGAGTCTCACTACCATTTCCTGTTCTTTTTTTCTTCCTCATATCTGTCTAGGCCTAGGTAACCTGCCAGTATCTTAGACTACGTACAGTACTTGGCTGTGGGGCACTTTGCCTGGATCAGGCTTGTGATTTGATAAATACATAAGCATCCTCAAGAATACAGCTTTGTTGAAATCGCCAGCGTAATTCCGAAAAATAAAGGTCAGTGTCGAAGAAACAATGAAACTGATTCTAGAGGAAGCGGCATGAGGTATAATCGAATTAATTACACGTTAAATTGAGTGCCTGGTGTATTAAATCACGCTGCAATCCGAATGCCAAATACGGTTAAAATTACTGTATAACCCTAAAAGTAGGTCATCCCATATACAAACTAGCTGACCGTTCGGAACCTTGCCAAAAGACGGGCTTTGATATGAGACGCACGAACATACATACCACCAAATTACGTGGGTATGTTTTAAAGCTATCCTAGTCCAAACAAGTTTTATCATATTGAAAAGTGTCGAAATTTAGGATGAGAAACGGCTTGTGCACACGCAAAAGTAGATTAGTTTCAAGGAGCGCTTGTATGCCACTGTTGGATAAGGCTGGTACGACCAACCTGTTCAAAGCATGTGTCCAAACACATGTTAAATGGGGTTAAACCCATAACCATGAAACAAAATATTCATTTGCATGCTTTTCCGTCATTCACACCCCACGACCGGTTTCGTGCTGTTTGCACTCATCAGGTAGGGACAGTAGATCAGGATCCGCATGCGCTTGAAACAGTGGAAGAATGGTAAACAAGGAGCGCTTGCATGCACGAAACCGGTAGTGGGGTGTGAATCACGGAAAAGCACGCAAATGAATATTTAGATTAGTTTTAGTTCTACTAGCATGAAGCGGTACAAGTGACGCAGTTTTATTGGTACTAAATCATCAACATCATGAACAGCATTACACCGGTTGTAAGTACCGAGTGCTTAACTGCTATACAACCATGACGTGGTAAAATGCTAAAAACATAGAGAAGGGTGGGACCTAAAAAGCGACTGAACCTATATGATATAAACGTATGTGTGTAGGCATGAAACCACAAGCCTGATCCAGGCAAAGTGCCGCACAGTCAGACACTGCACATGGGCTGGGATACTGTCAGGTTGCCCAGGCCTAGACAGATATGACAAAAGAAATAGAAATGAAAGTGAGACTCCAGCGTGTTACAGCATGCAGCTCACTACCGGTGGCAAATCAATTTAGCACGATGTTAGCCGCACAGTACAGAAGTACTGCACGATTGTACATCCGCACTAAAATGCACATGGGCTAAGATACTGTCAGATTGCCTATGACTGGACGGATATGAGTAAGAAAATAGAAATGGCAATGAGACTCCAGCTGCGTGTTTCAACATGCAGCTCACCACCGGAGGCCAATCAATGCAGCACAGTGTTGGCCGCACAGCACAAATTTAATGCATGATTGCACATCCGCGCATACGGTATAAATAAGTACAATTAAGTCCCGCAAAAATAGATGAACAAGTTTCGGACGCTGAGTTAGGGTGCACAAAAGCACATAGTGCGGTTAAGGATCACTGACAAAGCAGTACAGTGGTATCATAAAACGCAGATCTTGCAACACATGGCAATCAAATTGACTATGGAATGAAACTTTTCGATTTGAACTACACTGACGTATTCATATACGCATGTTCAGACTGCTTTGGAGCAACACTGGACACTGAAAAAAGGAGACGTCAACAAGTACTCGATACCGTCTGTCTTACCAACGTCGCATAAGTAACAGGACCATGCAAAAGAGCATATAGTAGCGTAATTTGATACACATATGATGCCGTTCACAGACAAGGCAACCATGATACAATCCTCGGTAGCTACGTAGATGCTGAAAAACAAGTCGACATCTATAGACTCCGCTGGTTAGATCAGGGGTGTTACGAATTGGAAACTATCGCTTTCCAACTGCGGTTTCGTTTGACTTACATACTTTTGTGCGACTATCTCCTCCTGTAGGATGAGTCGGCTTTTTTGAAGTCTTGGGAATTTGGGTACAAAGCGGCGTCCCCAGCACCACTCGGCGTTTGTTCGAGTCAGCTTCTCTAGCCGTGGCACAACCAAGTGAAACCTGCAAGGCAGCCGGTAGTTGCCAGAAAGAGGTGGTCTTCCAGACTCTGCTCCAGATTTTTCCTCAAGGTTTTCTCCCGAAGCCTTTCCCGCGATCGGGTATCCCGCAAGGCAGCGGAGGTTTAAAATCAGGGTTTTCTTTACCTCAGATGAAATGCCCTCCCAGGCTAACGAGCTCCATCTGCCCGAAGCAAACTGGTTTTCAGGCGCCCTATCAACTCGGCCCTCCGTCCCTTCTCCTGTTGGTAGAGTAGTTTTCCGTTTTTCCGCCGTGCCTCGTCGAGCACTCTGCATGCCAGAAACTGGACATTTGGTTTTCCAGAAAGGCAATTTTGAGCCGCGGGCCACTTGGGAGCATTTTATAAACGGTGGGAGCTTATCCCCACTGCCACCCCGGCTATGACAACCTAATATGACACTAATAACGATACGTGCTACCAGTATAATGCTGTCCACGATGATGATGGTTTGGTGTATCTGTGTTGTTGCTCTGCTTGTCGTGTAGACAATGTTTCAATTCCTCACGAGTACGAATGCTATTGATTGTCACTGTTAGGGGTTCGTCAATACGTCCAACGTAGTAATAAGACTTGGCGTTCTATTCATTCACAAGACTTGATCGAATGAGTGTTTGAGTCGATGTGTAGGCACTCATCCCAGTGCTTCACACTTTAGATCCGCCGTTCCTAGTCTATCTAGGATTCTAGTGTCATGGTTGTATAGCAGCAAAACTAGGTACTAGCTACCCGTTTAATGCTGATGATGGTAATAATATTCCTCAAAAATGAGACGCAGTGGTTTAGATTTCGCCAGCCCATCCGTACGAACCAAGAAAAGTTGATTTTGGTTGAAAAAGTGACATACCTTTTCAGTAAGCCACTGTTTTAGAGCAAGAACTGTGGGCCCCTCAAGAGCCTCTTTTGAATCACCGGAGTTTGCAACACCGTTTTGAGCAGAGGGTGAACTCGATTCGGTATTTTCCTTCGGTTCGCTTTCCTCGGATTTATCTTTGACTTCTGTCGAGTCCGTGCAAGAAACTGGGCAATAAAGCGAATTGGAAAAAGGTAAAACATTGTCGGGCCTGTTGTGTATGTAAGTGTCGAATCACAAAAACGAAGTCAGGTAATGCAAAGAAATCTGATGACACAAAGTCGTATAGAGATACTGGATGTGCAATCGTACAGTACTTCTGTGCTGTGCGGCTAACACCGTGCTAAATTGATTGGCCAAGGGTAGTGAGCCACATGATCAAACACGCTAGAGTCTCACTACCATTTTTTTGTCTATTTTTCATATCTATCTAGGCCTGGGCAACATGAAAGTAATATCGCCCACGTGCATTCTCTGACTGTGCGGCACCTTGCCTGGACCAGGCTTGTGCTTTCATATATACATAAATACATACAGATAACGGAACATCAGCATTATTATGAACGGTAGATCAAAGGCCGAATACGGTTAATGACACAGGTCGTGGGATCAGTTTCAAAACTAAAATACGTGTTTACCAAGCAGCGATCCACTCTATATTGCTTTATGCATGAGATGTGACCCCCGAGGTGACAGGGTGAGAGATCTTTGGCAGAGTTCGATCATTGGTGCTTCAGAATAATCCTGAGCACCCGATACACTGGCCGGGTACCTAACGCTATTGTTCGGATGCGATGTAGCGGAAAAACTCTGTTCTGTTTACACCGCTGGCGAAGACTATAGTGGTTCGACCATGTCCCCTAATGAGGACTTGACGACTGTGAGAACATCGAACATCAACCTGTCGGTACTAGGCGTCGGTGAAAAGGCGATCAAGTGAAGACCAAGCTGTCCATTGTGAAGAAGAAGAGAGATGAAACAGGACTACGTATTGGTTTACTGACACTTAATCTTCAGACACTTAATCCCCAGTTTGATAACTTCTGAAGAATGCAGAATACGTTTAAATGAATTTATTTAGTATTTATTTATCAAACATGGCGTCACTTGAGAGGGACGGAAGAGTGCATGTTGGGTGTTTCCTTCGTATACTGTTTTGATCTTTGTTGAGTGTCCGCGAGATAGCACTTTTTGAGGTATGTATGTATGTATGAAATCACAAGCCTGATCCAGGCAAAGTGCCGAACAGTCAGAGACTGCACGTGGGCTACGATACTGTCAGGTAATGCCATTAGAGTGCCTAATGACAGACCGATCATGGCCGAAGTCTGTGAGGCAGAGGGGGTTGCATTCATTTCTAACATTTCCCCCTTTATTTTAGCCACCGCATTCTTCGCCAAAACTTTTTCATTGTTGCACTCGTGATTGTGAATTGCGAAATTACGCACGATAACATGATGTAACTAATCTGGCTCTACACTTGTGTGTTTGACAAACTTACTACATCTCCAATTAATATGCCATTATTTGATTGTTTTTTCAAACCAGAACTCGTTTCCCAGGTAAATTAATGTCCTTCGAACGTTCTACTTGCACCATATTCTTGAGTCATTGCACAAATTTAAACATCTTATCTTAAATACCTTTTCTGGGGATTAAGTGACCGGACACCCTACATACCATCTACGGTGTTTGAAGGTAGTAACGTGAGTGAATAACGATCTACAACAATCTCGCCTTCGATCGACCTGCATGGGCTGGCGTGATCCACCCGTGGATCAAGCAACGCAAAATTAAAAGAAGTAATGACCATGAACCGAGATCAATCGAGAGACTATATAATTTTTATTATCTGATGAACCATTTTTATAAAAAAACGAGATGAAAATAAAAATGACGTCTTTTTTAATATAGAAAAGAACCGGCAATACTTCCCAGATTCCAAGTAAGTGTGTAAGTGTATTGTGCTAAACGATATATATGCATATATGTACGGTGGCCTGGATCCAGGCAAAATGTGGTAAAGCGGCTAAGATACGGTTATTCTGCCCTATTATAGAAAACTATTAGAAAAGAGAGTACAGTGCAGCTCAGAACTATTGGCAAATCAATTTATCACTGTGTTCGTTACGCAATACACAAGTACTGCGCAATAGTACATCCGTGCGGTAGGAGATATACGGCTAGCCAAACAAGTGTAATAATCATTGAAATTAAAAAAATCCTATAGTGTGCGCTGTGGTAATACATGACAAAATCGAAATGATAGAAAATCTTAGTCAATTAAGACAGTTTAATAGAGTTATCAAATTATGATTTTCAAACTCAACTTTTCTGAGAATATGAGAAGAGCAGCTGGGGTGAAGTATTTTGGGCACATAGCGCCCTTCCGTCAACATCAAACTATCACGTAGGTTCCTAGCCGATGTAAAATCTAGACTGGCGCGTCATAACAAAGCCTACCGGCGCCGAATGCATCACATGAGACTAATGAATGCAACCAATCTCGTTAAAAGAGTACATTGAAAGCGAATTAAGCAAGTAAGTAGGGAGAATAATGGCCAATGAACATAAGCTACGCTGGATTTGCTCACCTCTTTTAGCGTCAGGGAGTCCAGATAATTCCAAAAGTGCTCCAGCTAACATGCGAGAAGATATTTCGTCGTCTTTGGCCTTTTTGGCAGCCTCTTTCTGCTCTTGCGATTTCGCCTTTTGACCTTTCTTCGAGTTCCAATAGTCCTCCCTGAATACACAAATATCAATAACCATCAGCATTTGATTTGTAAAATTTTATAGGTTTAGAATATTGATTCAACTCTGAAGACATTAAATAGAAACAAGCAGTCGCATTTTGACAATATTCGCAAAAAAGTGCATTGCAATAATACACTACCAAACAAAGTCGCATTCATCATCATCATCATGAAACACAGGTCTAGAGCTAGACAAAGTGCCAAGCAACATGAAGCAGATAAGCAAACGCATAAATAAGCTAGCCTTCATAGCTTTACTGCATGCGATTTTGTGGTTTTTCATTTGTATAAAATATAGAATGACATACGACAAAATACATACATACACACAAACACATACGACATAATAAACTACATTGGTTAACGGATATACCGCAAACGTTTTTCAACCAACTACTGGTTGGATTATTTGGACCCCATCCAGGAAAAAAATACACCCCACTGATCCAAGCACCATGGTGAGTTTCGTCATCCCACATTGTAGACTCGTCTCTAATAAGTCGTTTTTCCGTGCCTTTGTGATGATTACACCACGCGTCATGCTCTGGTATGAAACCCAATCGGGAAGAGACGGGTAGGACGCCCAAGGCTATTTTGGAAGCGCTCGTGTGAAGAGGAAATCCGCAAGTGTGGACTTAACTGGAACGACATCAAACTAGCTGCTATGGACAGACCAAACTGGAGACAAGTTGCCGAGGCCCTATGTTCCTCCAGGAACTCAAGGGATTAAGTCAAGTAAGTCAAAACGCCCAAACCCTCGCAAAAGAGTAAGCATCACGATTGCTCTCAGTCCATTGCCTCTTGGTCCGAACACCAATTAGCAAACATGTATGAAATGTATGAAAGCACAAACCTGATCCAGGCAAAGTGCCGCACAGTCAGAGACTGCACGTGGGCGATATTACTGTCAGGTTGCCCAGGTCTAGACAGATATGAGGGGGTAAATAAAAATAGAAATGGTAGTGAGACTCCAGCGTGTTTCAGCATGCAGCTCACTACCGTTGGCCAATCAATTAAGCCGTACAGCACAGAAATACTGCAAACATCTATATGTGTAACGCGATGCTTACACCGAATGCGAGCAATCAAAAATGAAAGGGACATCTATCGCTCGGATAGACCAGGTTCAGTAACAATAAAGGAGCGTAGCATGCATGACTGCATTGTACACTCGGCCATTATTATGGAACGAAACGTTACACCCGCTTGCGTGCACCATGTGAGATTTAGTTCTCGGCAAAACCGCCAGCAAAGATGCCACTGTTGAGATAAACGAAGCAGTCGACCAGTTTTAGAATGGCATCACAAACATCTGAATTTGGAAGTGAGCCACTCTGGTCCTTGTTAATTTTCGCATTTGTTAGTTGCAAAGCAGATGCTATACCTCGAGGCTTTAAAGAAGCTTCGAGGTCATCCACATACTCTAGATAGGTAGCCACCTAATCCGGTAGAATTTCAACCCCTGAGCCCAGTAGTCCAATTAAAGCTTTCCTTTTGACATTTTCGATCGCGAAGTTAAAATAAACGGCAAGATAGCGCAGTCTTGCTGAACCCCATTGGAGATACTGAACGATGAAAAAGTGACGACAACAATCTCGAAAACCAAGTATGTTGCATCAGTATTACCTAAACATCCGGATCATCGGTTTGTCCTTATACGTAGCACTTTCTTCGGAAGACAGGAACTTGTCTGCGTCTTCTTTCTTTTCAAATATGGCAAAAATGCTGCCCTGCAGGGTATGAGAAATGGTATATTTACTTTGAATTTCCTATCCTTTGGAAGTCGGCGCATATGAACATTGAGGGTTTTACCGAATTTCTCAAGCCACTCAATTATTTCATCTAACGTAGTATCTGCATCGAAACCTTTAACATAAACGTTCCGATCATTGTAGGCTGCAAACGCCTCATCCATGGTAGCAGGAATTGCTGATTCGGAATTTCTACGAATGCCATTGGGACCAACTTCTATCAACGACGACTTTGAATTGGATAGCGCTTCCTTTATAACTTCAACATCATCAGATAGACTTTTGAGACGATTAAACTTCAGCATAGTGTCAAATGATATCCCTTGAAGTTTGAAGTAAACGAAATATCTTACATCCGTCATTTTCCAGAATAGCTTGTTTCATAAACTTATCTTTCGATAAATTTATATCGCTAAAATAATACTGTTGACAGTAAAACAATCCAATGCATACAAACCTCAATTTGCTTAACAATTTTGGAATGAATGGAATCCATTACACCACGCCGCAATTAAAGTAACCGGTAAAAATATTACTGAAGGGCACGTTCAGTTATGCGCAGTTTGCCCTGGACGGACAGTTGTAGTAACCTACTTTCTCTTTGTATCTTAGTATTTTGTACATACACCTTTTGGCCTTGTATGGTTATTCCTTTTTTGGTCATGTACAGTTTATTCGTATTAAAGCTTGTACAATATACTTTTTGACGGTTAATATAATTTCGAACTAGGACGGGTTCAATAGATCAATAGTTTATTACGGTATAAAAAGCAGGGAGCTTGTACAAAACCGCAGGGTGGATTGTGCGGTGGATCGAAAAGAAAAGAATAGTAAAATGTTCGAGTTTCCAAGGCCTTATAGCGGGCCACATTCGCGTTAGCCTGCACCATCAGGGGATTTTTGTGGCATTTGGACAGGTAGGGCGTCAACCCGGGACACCGCTACCCACCACATCCTCCGGAACAGGGTCAGCTGAGACTGCGTGCGCTTGGACTTCCGATACTGGGATCTGGAAGAGCAATAAAACTGGAGAAGTGTTAGAGGGGTAGTGACGAAAATGCAAATGGCACAGAAAGAGAACTTACCGTTGCCACGAGGGGGTATTAGTGTCTTGGGAGTGGGAGATTTCATGGAGGTGGGGATCGAGGAGACCTTGGCGCGCGCGACACGAATTCTTCAGCACGTCTGCTGTTAAAGATTTATTTTGCTTAATCTATCTATTTTCGCTTAAATGACTCGCAAAACTTCGAAATTAACTACTTCCACATCTATCAATATGTCCTCTTCGGATAAATGCGTCAAATGCACCGAGATTGTGTTACCATCCGATCAAGCCCTACAGTGTGACGTATGCACAAGTGGGAACACGTGAAATGCGCACAAATCAACCTGGAAATGTACAAGGTGATACAAAAACACCAGTCAGACCGTGTACACTTTCTGTGTGTCGCTTGTTGCGCGCGACACCGACGTGATAAACTAGCTCGCGAAAAGTTGCAAACTATTACGGCCATTCCACCTGAACGAGTGCGCTCTGCAAGTTACTCGATCGTGGAACCATCGATTTCACTGGTGTCTAATAACATTGGCGAAAGCACCACTTCCACCAAGAAGCGCTGCACGAACGCCCGTTTAACAGTCCCAGACGTTTCTACAAATTGCATTGACGGAGAATCACTGCCGCAGACCGACTGGCAATCCGTTGCAAAAAAATGTAAAAAAATGTTAAACAACCTTAAAAAATTCGTATCCGAAGTTCCCAATGAACGTTCGAAATCTACTAACCCCCGCGGTGTTCAGACTCTTACTGTTATTTGCACGAATGTGCCCGAGCTCACCCCCCCATGTTTCAAGTTGCGACAGGCGGCAGATATTGAGCAATGGCAGCACCTGTGCCAGTCCATGTCAGTTACTGCAACTCCCGAGAGCGTCGTTCGTTTAACTAGGAACCCTAAGTCACCACATATTGGGGAACCCAGACTCTTGCGTATCACATTGAAATCTGTAGCAGAAGCTGAATCTGTATTGCTTTCCGCGCACGCGCTACGGGGCGTTTCACCTATTCGCATATTCCCCGACGTTTCTTGGGCGGAGCGTCAAGCGAAAAAAGATAAAAACTACGATTGGAGGCTGGATAACGACCGGAAAAGCATTTTCGTACACGGCGTTCCGGAACTAAACGACCTAGAGGATAACAAAAATGCAACTCACGACTGCGAACAATGGCGCTTCATCCAGCAACAAATCAAAGTTAATTCCACGTTGACTACCGGCGTGAAGCGCATACCCTTGTCTGCAAATTATAAAGGAGATGGTCCCCGTATACTTAAAGTCACGTTCCAATCTGAGGCAATGGTATCAGATGCTCTGCAAAGTTGGTATCAATTCAGAAAATTTGCACCTTCTGAAATTCGTCTTCGTTCAGCTATCGACAGACAGAACTTTAAAAAACCGCGCGAAACAGCACTCCCTTCCTTCCCGACCCTACCCGTTCACCCTATCATTTGTCCAACAGCAAAAAACGTCTTCCAGCCGATCCATACAGGATCGGCCCAGTAGGAATTCATACAACCGACGCTTCTTATCTATCACGAGAAGGTTTGCAATGCTTGTACACCAACTTTCAGGGTCTACTCAGCAAGTTATCTGAACTTCGAATGCAACACGCTGTTAGAAGTTTCGATTTAATTGCCCTGACCGAAACGTGGTTATCTTCTGCCGTATCTGACGCCGAAATTGCTCTTCCCGGTATGTCAATTCTGAGAAATGATCGCCCTACAAAAGGAGGAGGGGTTGTCATTTACTACAAATTTTCGCTTAGATGTGATTTACTAGGTGATGCCCGTCTGCATTCCGTAGACTCGCTGTGGTGCCGTATGCAGCTCAAAAACAATGACTCTGCTCTCGTTGCCGTTATCTATCGTCCGCCAAATTCTCTGCTAACCTTCGATCAAGAGCTGATGTTATCCATACGTATCGCCTTATCATTGCAGCATACCCACGCGTTACTAATGGGTGACTTCAACATCACCGAGCTTGCCGCCGCATCCGAACGCAGTACTTTTGCAACATGCCTTGAGAACCTAATGGTAAGCCATCCATTATATAATCACGTACACGAACCAACCCGGTTTCGAGGTAATGATACACCCTCTCGACTCGATCTTATACTAACAAATGAAGAATTAATGATTGAGGAAGTGATGTACGGATCTCCTCTTGGAAAAAGCGACCACGTAGTTTTGAATTTTAATTTCGTTTGCTACGCTGACTATCCCGTTGACGAGATTGTACCTCTTCGGACCCTCACCGACTACAAAGCTTTCCAAGATACTGTAGCTGCAAATAACTTCGATTTTTTGCACATCGGTTCGTCTACCGACACCTGGTCCGAGTTCGTCACTAGATGGCAATTACTGCAAGCTCGTTGTTCATTTTCCGTGCCGACTAGACCTAAAGGATCTAAGTCATACATCCGCAGCAGAACCAGAAAGTGGATACACCGCAGGAACGAGGCCTGGCAAAACTTTAGAGTAAGTCAAGCTCACTCCGATTGGGAACAATACCGTATGCTTCGAAATCATTGCACAGCATTACTGCGTCACGACAAGTTATCTAGCCAAACTAAGCTCACTGCTAAATTTTTAGATAATAAAAAGTTACTCTACCAGTTTATCAACAACAATCAGAAAGTTCGTACTGGTATCCCTTCGCTTACCACCAAGCACGGCAACACGACTACCACAAAGGAAGCTGCAAATGCTTTGAAGGAACATTATATGCCAATATTTCAAGGATCTTCGGTGTCTCCTCATATCTATCTTCCTCCTTTTTCATCCTCTTTTCTCATTTCAAGTGTTGATTTTACCCCTTCGGCCGTCCGAAACAAAATTTTGCAACTGCGCACCAACTCGTCCCCGGGAATCGACGGCATTACACCGAAAGCATTGCAGGCGGTTGCCGATCAGCTTTCTGAACCTCTAGCTCACTACTTCCAGCGTTTATTGGATGCCTCCGAAGTCCCAGATGGCTGGAGAGACGGAATCATCACCCCAATTTTTAAAAGTGGCAATCGCAGTGACCCAGCAAATTATCGCCCGGTCACGTTGCTTCCTGTCCTCTCGAAAGTGATGGAATCGATTATCGCCGATCACATTATGACTGTGATGGAGCGCTCGAATGTACTGACAGCGGGGCAGCATGGTTTTAGGCGGGGTCGATCATGCACTTCTAACTTACTACTCGCCAAGGACCATTGGACCAAAGCCGCTGATAAAGGGTATGGTGTAGACGTCATATATTTAGACTTCTCCAAGGCGTTCGACAGAGTTGATCACGCGATACTCCTTGAGAAATTAAAAGCAATTGGAATAGGACCTCCGCTGTTAACATGGATGGCAGCATTTCTTGGTCCCAGATCTCTGCGTGTACGAGTCAGGGATGAGCTCTCCGAACCTTTCCCAGTTTACTGCGGCGTACCCCAAGGATCCGTTCTCGGTCCGCGTTTGTTTTTGTTGTTTATCAACGATATTACAAAATATGTGACATCCCCACTCCTTCTATTTGCCGATGATATAAAATTATGGCGCGTCATCCGCTCACCCACGGACAACAGAGATCTACAGTCGGACCTCACCTCATTACAGCGCTGGGCCGCTTGTAATAATCTCCCGTTCAACACCGACAAATGTCGCGTTTTATTGGTGCGTCGGCGAGGAGATCCTGTGTACTCTCTAGGTGGAACTCGCTTACAGTTCTGCAAGCAGGAGAAGGACCTCGGCGTGTTGACGCAAGACGATCTGGGTTGTTCTGCTCAGTGCGCCCAGGCATCCACCGTGGCGAACCGGAATGTTGGACTTCTCAGAAGAGCGTTCGGTTCGTTTGACCCCCGGCTTTTCAAGCACCTATTAAATGCGTATGTTCGACCACACTTGGAATATGCAGCTTCTGTCTGGAATCCATGGTTAAAGCGCGATCAACACATCAAGGAGCAGCCCCAACGACGAGCTACGAAGTTAGTCAAGGGTTTGCGTTACGCCAGTTACGAAGCTCGACTCCAAGTGCTTAATCTCTTCTCTACGAAGTACCGTCACATTCGCGGCGATATGATTTTGACTTACCGCATTTTGACGGAAGATGGACACCCGTGCAGCGGGATGCTGTCGTTGGCCCCACCTTCCGGGAATCGCGGACACCACCTCAAATTATCCCATCAGTACAGCCGACTTGAATGTCGAAGCAATATTTTCGCGCTTCGGGTCCCTCGCACCTGGAACTCCCTACCCCCATCGGTTATTTCCGCCCCCTCTCTTAGCATTTTTAAGGAGCGCCTTGATCTCCACTTTTTCAATATACTGCGCAATGTTTAACTTCATTCATATTTGTACTTATTGATACTGCACCCTTCTTTTCTTTCCAGCGTATATTCGCGTTCACATTCCTTCGAAACTGCCCAAATTCCACGGACCCATATTTTGAACATTGTCGTGTGGTTATCCTACAAGCTTTTGGCGTGAACCCCCAACCTTTTCACTGTCCAAGAACGCACCCATTATCCCCGTCCATAACAATCACTTTTAATTTCGACCCATTATGTACAATATCCTGTGGTTATTTTTAAGCTTGCAGCTATTTTTACCACAATAAACTATTGACTATTGACTATTGAAGAAAAAGATCTCGGGGTGATTGGTCAAAATGACTTAGGATGTTTTGCTCCGTGTAGTAGAGCTTCGATCGTAGTAAATAGAAACGATAAGCACTTAAAGCGTGCATTCGGAACAACCGATCCATGTCTCTTTCCGTTTCTTCCTCGGGTGTACTTCAGGATACACTTGGAGTATGCTGTCCACATATGGAACCCATGGTTGAAGCGTGACCAGCACGTTTCAGAACAGCCACAGAGACTTTCTACAAAGCTTTCAAGAGAATTGGTCTCGTCATCTACGAGGAACGTCTTACGACTCTACAAACTACCGTCGCATCCCATGCGATCTGATCCTTGCGTACAGAATATTGACAAAAGAAACTCACCCATGTAAGAGGCAATGATGGAAATGGCCACACACTCGGGAAATCATGGTCATCACCTGAAATTAAAACATCAACACAGTAGATTGGACTGCCGCAGACACTCCGGATTCATCGTGCTTGGAACGCACTACCACTTTCGGTTAGTTCTACTCATCACTTAATACTTTTAAAGAACGCATTGACCTCCATTTTATCATGCGATGCGCAATTCTTAATTATACATTTATCACGATTGTAATCTTTGTGATACTGCAACAAATCTTTCCCTCTTACGACAGCGTTTCTCGTCCCAAACAATATGGTGTACTTTTCTCTTCGAAGATTTTGCAGAATTGCTGAAAAAATTCAGACCAAATTTTGTAACTATTTTGTGGTTATTTCATCATTCTTTTAGCCTTTTTTAACAAAATACACTATTGACTATAGATTATTAACAGTTAGACGTAAACAAAAACAGCAGAAGCGATTCAAATAAGCACATGATCCAAGGTCAAAATTCAAGTTCAAGCCAAGTTCAAGTTGCGCTGGGCTGATGGCGGCTAAAAGCCAATCACGCGCCCAGATTTGATTCGACGGTATGCAGTTGAGCAGCCGGCACTTCAATATTGAGTATACAGTTCGTCCGTTTCACACGTTCTTGTTTACGGATATCTGGAAAGTACGGTAGGGGTTCTCTTCACCAGCATGATGAGAGGTAATCTATTAACACGTTGGCTGCGACTTCCGATTCTGTAGTTTTTCACTGCGGGCGGCATGTTCTGAGACATGAATTTTGTATCATTATTACCATATGTGCTGTTATAACTAAAGGTATTCCTCCATAAAATTGTATATTTTAACACTTTTAATTACCCATTCAATGAATTTAAGCATAGATTTGGTGAATTGAAAACGGAAATACGTTTATTTTAAAACGTAAGTTTTTTGTAGGCGTGTATCATAAATGAACACATCGTGTTTTTGCAATGTTCTGCATGTACACATATGGCGCACATCGCAGGTAACTTGTCAAGGAAACAATGCCATAATATTCGTGCACAATGTATGATGTATTAAATCACTAGCCTAATCGAGGCAAAGTGCAGCACAGTCACAGACTGCATGTGGGCTAAGATGCTGTCAGGTTGCCCAGGCCTAGACAGATATGTGATGGAAAATGTAATAATAATTTTTTTGTTTTTTAAGTATTTTATAAGACAATGTACGGAAATATGTTAGGCCAGTTTGCGCAAATTCTCTTTTAAAGCTTAACACTGTTGGGAGCTTTACTATACAATCTGGAAGCTTGTTACAGGTATTGTCCACAAGGTTGCAGAAAAAGCGCTCTCGTGCCGCAAACTGGGTTTACTCATAAGAAGTTTCGTAGAATTACCTCGTGTAGATTTTTTAGGGGCAAGTTTAAGAATTTCAGTAATTTTATCACCCGTGAGACCGTTTAGAATCTTGAAGGATTCTATTAGGTCGCTTTGCAGCGGCCGTCTGTTTAGTGAGAACAAACCGAGGTCCTTGAGTGTTGCCTCATAGGTTTTATCTGTCTCACCCTCAACCATCCTAGTTGCAACGCGCTGGACCGTTCCGAGACATGCGATATCTTTTTCCAAGTACGGTGCCCGGAATTGAACACAGTATTCCAAGTGATGCTGCACAACTACTTTGTATAAGGGAATGAAGATAGAAGGTTTTCGGCATGACAACGCTGAGCGCAGTCTGCGAGACTTGTTTGCTGCTTCGGCACATTGAGTAGCCCAATAATAATCTCCTGTAATCGTAATACCGAGATCTTTCACTTTCTGATCAGCAGCTATTCTGATAGTTCGTTCACCGA
The DNA here is from genome assembly GCA_013407085.1 of Atriophallophorus winterbourni. Lineage (NCBI taxonomy): Eukaryota > Metazoa > Platyhelminthes > Trematoda > Plagiorchiida > Microphallidae > Atriophallophorus > Atriophallophorus winterbourni. The sequence continues at coordinate 24,738 of JACCGJ010008884.1, forward strand.
CTTCTAGTTGTGTTGTCGCCCAATCAGTTGTTAGAACGCAGCTCTTCTCCACGTTTAGTGGTAAGTCGCATGTTTTGTCAACTCGATTACTTTTTTAAATCAAAGATAAGCGTATATCTACTCTCGGTTCCTAGGATCTTAAAATCATCGTTAAAAAGGAAGCAACGTAAACTCAAGCAGACTGCCAGGTCGTTTACAAAAAATGAGAAAACGTAATGCACCATGCCCTGAGCCTGGATGCACTACACTGAGTATTACAGTTTCCTTCGAGCACACCTCTGAAAAACTAACATAGTTAGTGCGATTAGTTAAGAATCTGTGTAAACATCGATGTTGTACACCTGTGATGCTACAAACAATTAGCTTGTGCAGAAGTTACCTATGGTTTACTGAGTCAAAACCCTTCTGAATATCAAAGTAGCATACTTCGACTACTCTCCCTTCATCAAGCTGTAATGTCACTTCATCAAGAAAACTCCGAAGATTGGTTAGGCAGGATCTTCCTTTCCAGAATCCGTGCTGGGCATCGAATAGTGAGGAATTAACGACCAAATGTTTACATATCTGTTTCCGAATGATTTTTTCAAGCACTTGCAAATAATGCTATTCAGGCCTACTGGCCTATAGTTGCGTACATACGAAATGGTCCCCTTTTGTATATGGCTATTTCCGCCGCTCGTTTCCAATCATCCGGTAGTATATCTTGGAGTAAGGTAGCTGCATAAAGATTACTGATTGCAAGGCAACCTATATTCGCGAGCGGTTAAAGAATAGCCGGATGTATACCGCCGGGGGTAGCCGACTTATATTTATACAGCTGTGCCAGAATTGTGGTGACCATTTCCTGATTAACCTCTACATAGTTAAGAGAAGTTCTATGCACTCGTGAGTTTCTAAACGGTTATCTGAATCACGCCCATAAACACTACAGAAGAATGAATGCAAGGCATTGGCTTTTCCTGAGCAGTCAAAGCCCTGTTGACTTCATCCAGCACTAACTTACCTATTTCTTCTCTTAAAGATCGTTTGGATTGAACATGTGCATAAAAAGTTTGCAACCTGATCTTTGTTTTTTCGCAAATCTGGATTAGAAGTCCCTTCTAGTATTTCTTTGCAGCGCAACTGCTAAATTTGTGGTCTGTATGTTCTGCAGTTTAGATCTCTGAGTTCCAGGGAACTTGTGAGCCCTTCAGCTACGGTGACGCCATAGCCTTGCGAATAGACGCTCTCCACCAATGGGGTTTTTTCGCGTTCTACCTGGTTGTAGAGGAGCAAACATTTCCTGTAGTTGTAATAGGTGCCCCCTTATAATTTTCCACCTGATTTCTACACTAGGTTCTAATTCGTCTTGTTCCCAAATTATATTTATTGCTTGAGTTTGTAGTTGGACGATGTCCATTCGACCAAAGTTTTGGAACATCTTTACTTGGTGACTTGAGTGTACTAAAGTCCAGTCAAGAAAAATTACGGCTTGGTCGCTCTTGTCTAATGTCGAAAGGTGTTTGATCGCTTAAATATATCTTTCATGAGACGATAGAACCACATCCAAATTGTACAGAGTGTATCCTAAATAAAACCTGTAGGTTTCCTGACATGCTGATTAAAGGCCCTAACTTGAAACCAGTCCAAAAATGGCGACTCAGCTGACTCTGGTGATGAAATTTCGGTACAACAATCGTTGCCCTGTAGATTGAACTCTCCAACAATTAGTAATGCGTTGCATTGACCGTTTAGTACTTTCAATGTGTCCCTTGGTAATTTATCGTCTAATGGTGAAGCACTCTGGCTTCTATAAACACATGTAAGTGCCAGTGTCCTCTTAGTGACAGTAAGAAATACCGATGTTAGTTTGATTGTGTGAGAAGAAATCTTCATCGATGTCTCCCTGTGGGTAAGGTCTTCATTTATCATAATTGACACCTCCTCCCGTAGCACCAGTATCCCAATCCTGACGATAGATGGCGTACGTAGTTGATACGAATGACGGTACATGATCATCTGATTTCAAACATGATTCGGAGACGGAAATTATATCGGCCTGATTTACCTGTGCAGCAAGCTACAGCTGTTCACACTTATTACGTTCACTGCAAACATTTGTGTACAGTACATGTGTATTTCTATGCTGCGCACATTTTATTCCATTTTTTCGTCGGGGTCGGAGCACCATCGTTGAGACCGAAGCAGTAGATAACTGGTTGGATTGCACTTGCGAACGAGCTTGTACCGGACTAATGGCAGTTATATATAGATTTTCCTCATTCAGGATCCTACTGAAAACGAATCTTGCTTATTTTCTGGCGTAGTGCCTTGAAGTCCTGAGAGGCTTTCTCTTGCCAACGAGTTTTCTACGCACTCGTATTCTACTGGCGGCTATTTTGGAGTGCGTCTTTGAAGACAACTACAAGAGATGACTTAAATATTTCATTTCTGATAAGGTTTAATCCTTTATGGGAGTTTTAAGCAAGCCGTGGGCGTTTTAAACGCTTTCCATGAAAGTGTCGTTGAGGATCCGTATCCCGGACAACATTTAAACGCCTATTTGTGTAGCATTCAAGGTAAGCACTTTTAGAAAGAAGCGTTTCACTGTCCAGCTGGTATAGAAATTCTACCAAAATCGGGCGAGCGCTACTAACACTTTGGTTCCCCTGGCCTGCACGATGGACTGTTTTATACATGACAATTAATTATTCGTCGCCAGTTAAGTTCGGTTCATTTCAGTTCATTTCAGTTGCACACTACTGTAAGTGGCTAACGAGCCAATCGAGCTTCCAGAATATCTTTCGGTTAAAAGCTGCAAAGAAGCAACCAACAGTGCGTTGGATATCTTTGACGATCGCGAAGCCAAGAGATTATCCATGTTGTATTTAGTAAGCAACCCGTTTTAAATGATGCTG
>JACCGJ010008886.1:0-26240 GCA_013407085.1 Atriophallophorus winterbourni
CCACAGTATATAAGCTGACTTTCCATATTAGCTAAACATCTTTGTTCATTCAATGCATTCCCCATATTTTTAATGTATAATTACTGTAAATTGTTACCATTTTAGACCACTAAAACATTGAACTACTTTGATTATTCTGGTATAATTTGTCAATATGTCTTACCTTTAAATCCACATTTAACTGGAAGCAAGACTTTCAAATTTCCACACCTTTGAAAAAATATTTTTAAACGGTGATCAAAAAGAGCGAAACGGTTACCGACACTTCACGGTGTGTGAAATGGGACATATGTTTCGCGCGCGGTTTATCGCGAATTATCAAGGTCATCGAGTAGAGATTAATTCAAAGTCACGTGCCCCCATGCTTCGCGCCCAGCTGGATGTTCACCTTGAGCTCAATATCTCGTGATCGCAGGGTTGTGGGTGTTTGGAAAACCTTTTTTCCGGAGAAATTGTTTAACATGATTATTTTCGAATCTGAACTAGTTTCAATTTGATTATCACTGTAAGTAACAAATTTAACTGCATCATTACGCCGGAATTTTCGAACGTACGTCAAAGGTGATAAATAACTTGAGCTGAAACAGAATATAGTATGAATTTTGGATGAAAATATAGCACGATTTCTCTTCATTTTGCAAATTTCGGATTTTTGTGACATGTAATATCAATTTGGGATCTTATACGTCTTTATCTATCTGGCGTTCTGGCTTTTCACGCCAATCATGCACTCGAAATTAGAATAATGAAAATAAGAAATGATGCATTTTTTCTTCTAAATGTCTTTTAGGCTCATCGGACAACTGATGAAGAAATTCGTTTTGATAATTGTAGTCGGGGTAAGCAATACTCAAACTAGTTATTTCAATTGATCTGATCGGCTTACGGTGGATCAATCATGCTACCAGATACCGCGGCAGACTTCTACTGATCGGAGACTTTAATCTGCCGAACTTTAAGGGAAATTCAGTTCATCCAGAAAATTCCTTAAATGCTTTATTTCAACAGTTGCTAGAAGAAATTCCACTCTACAACCATATTTTCAACAATACCCGATTTCGTGGTACTGATACGCCGTCTATCTTGGACCTAATACTGACAAATGAAGAGCACGTGATTGAAAGTCTCACTTATGAAGCTCCAATAGGACTCAGTGACCACTTAGGTATTACGTTTGACTATATTTGCCAGGCAATCAGAACAAGTGACATCAACAAGGTGATTAGAAAAATTGACTTTCCACAACTTAAATCTACTCTTATGAACGCCACAGACCCTGGTCTTAAGTCAGACAACGTGCACGATCAGTGGCAGTGGATGATAACCGAACTTCAATTTGCCGTTGAAATGCACTCTCATCTTGTTCCAAAGGTGCAAAAATGGATATACATTTAAGCTGAGAAGCCGAACACGAAAATGGTTGACCTTGCGAAATGCTGCATGGCGAGCTCATCGATATGATACCACTGTTGAGAGTTGGGAGACATTCCGTTTGCTGAGAAATAAGGTAAACAAATTTGTTGTTGATGACAAACTGAATTATCAAAATCATTTACTCAACAAAATGGAATCCAACCCCAAAATTCTCTACCAGATCATAAATAACCGGTCAAGGGTGAAACCAGGAGTTGCTGCTCTAAAGACACGTGATGGAACAACAACCACAGCATCGCAATCTGCCGAAGTTCCAGCCCATTTCTTCTCCACTGTCTTCAGCCCACGAAACACCGTTACCTGTCCCTTAACTCCCGTCATCTCACCCGAAAATGTTTTACAACAACTAACTATTACCTCGGAGAGTGTCCTCCGCACATTGCTAAATCTCAACAAGAGAAAATCTCCCGGAGCTGACGAAATTACCCCGTTGATTCTTAAAAACTGTGCTTATAATTTGTGTACGCCTCTCACATACTTGTTTAACCTCTCTTTACCCCAAAGTTTCGTTCCCGGTGATTGGAAGAATGGCATCATTACCCCCATCCACAAAGGAGGAAACCGTTCCGAAGTAAAAAAATTATCGACCAGTAACACTACTACCGGTGATCTCTAAAGTGATGGAGTGTCTCGTAGCAAACAGCGTCATGAAAAAACATCTGGAAGACAATTGCTTGCTCGCAGTCGAACAACACGGCTTCAGAAAAAGACACTCTTGCCTTTCAAACCTTCTGCTCGCCCTCGATGACTGGACACAAGCTGTAGACAAAGGTCTCACAGTACACGCTTGTTATCTTGATATGTCAAAAGCATTCGATCGTGTCAACCACAGTCTGTTACTACAAAAGATGGAGCTAAATGGAATCAAGGGTTCATTACTAGCCTGGTTTGAGGATTATCTCCGCGACCGTGTCATTCGAGTAAGGGTTGATGGTGCTTTATCACGACCTATTGCAGTAACGAGTGGGGTGCCGCAGAGATCAGTGCTTGGACCACTTCTTTTCCTGATGTATGTCAACGACTTACCTAAACTTGTTCGCTGCAAAATCTTGTTATTTGCGGATGACATCAAGCTGTAGACACAAGTACGTACAACTGAGGATTGCAGAGAGCTTCAGCTGGACCTCGATGTTTTACAAGACTGGTCAATTAGAAATGACCTACCTTTCAATGTCAGAAAATGCAAGATATTGACTGTTGGAAGACATTTCGAGTACTTCTACACCCTTGGTTCCCATACTCTTGAAAGCACTGACAAGGAGAAGGACTTGGGTGTTTGGGTGAACAGCACTTTGATACCGTCACATAACGTCACAACTGTCTATAAAAAGACGTCACGAGTACTGCTACTGCTTAAACGCGTGTTCGGGAGTTTCACTAAGCAAACCGTTCATCGAATAATTAATACGTACTTGAGGCCAACCATGGAGTATGCGGTTCAGGCTTGGTCACCCTGGCTACAGAAGGACATCAGCCTCTTCCAGAGAATATATCATCGGACTACCAAGCTCATACGCGTTTTGAAGCACAAACAATACGAAGATCGTATTGCAAGTCTCAATCTATTCGACTTTCGCTACCGCCGACTTAGAGGTGATTTGATAGTTATGTTCAATATACTGCATACCCCCAACCATCCCCTAAATCAACTATTCACGCGACTACCACCCAGAACCAGCCGGAGTCACCACTATACAGTACATATTCCCGACTCGAGACTAAACTGTCGAAGGTACTTTTGTTCTGTCCGTGTATGCTTTATCTGGAACTACTTACCTTGTAATGTTGCATATTCACCCAACTTGGATATATTCAAATCGAATTTGGACAATTTCATGTTGACCAATCCAAACTTTGAACCGATATATTTTGCACCATAAAAGCTTTGAACTTTGAAACCAGTTTCTGTCCAATGGATTTTTACTTGATTCCTGAACTGCTCAAAAAGCAAACAAATCCCGTTTTTCTATCCATGTTATTCGTAATTCCCATATTATTCTGTGGTTTTTGTCAAGATATATGATTTTTAGACCATTAAAATTGAATTGAATTGAATGTAAACGGTAGCTGTGCTCATCTACTTATCATCGAATACTACGTATACATTTTTCAAAATTATAATTGCCATTGGGCAGACCCCACTTGCGATACAAAGGGATATTAAGGCGCTTCTCATTGACCCTATGAGTTGGGAACAACTTGCTCATGGTCGCTCACCTTGGAGGTACTGTGTAAGGCGTCATCTGCAACCCAGGGAAGATAAAATATAGCAATAAATCTGCAAAATCGTAGTTCACGACGTTAGCGTGCAACTGACATGATTCGTTCGAGTACTAAATATTGCGGTGAGCACTGTTAGAGAGAACGTTTCCTTTTGAATCGAAAGGTTTAGTCATGAGAGAAGTTTTGGAGCTGAATGTACATCCAATGTCGAAGTAGGCCGTCTACCACAATAGCCCTGTCCGATCCCATTTGGCGTGTTCATTTCCAAGTGCACTAATTAGATATTTGTTCTACTAATAATCTATCAAGGTCAATTTTCAACCATACGTCATCACCATGCTTGCTGTAAATTTTTGGATCAACCATTGTTGATACTAACACTTAGCCAGTGTATCCCAAATTTGTTAATGCCCCGCACCCTTAAAATAGTTTATCATGTTCCCACACCGCTTATATAAAGACACGAGATAAATTATCACTACTGGAACACATAATACACTGATAAATTGACAATGAATCAGCAGATAATGATAACGCTTCATAAAAGATAAAAATTAAAAATCATCTCTCACCTCATGTAGTGCTGCCTCGTATCCCCTAGGGATGCGAACACCTCTGGTTGGGAAACACTTTACTAGACCATCACTTTTGCAGCTGCTGTTACACATTGTTTTGTGTGCAATTCAACTTCAGTGTTTTACTGTACGGAAGTGAAACCTGGATCACCGACGCAAGACATGAACGGAAGCTGAATGCTTTCCATTTACGAAGCATCCGTCTTATCTTGAACATATGGTGTGATGGAAAAAGTGACTAATGCTGAAGTGCTTCCAAAAGCTGGTCTACAGATCATGTTCACCCTAATACGACAGCGCCGCCTTGGTCATGTCTACAGAATGGAAAATGGTCGTATTCCGAAATATCTACTCTATGGTGAGTTGCAATCAGGAAGATGACCTTTGGGCAGATCGCACTTGCAGTACACAGACGTTTGCGAGATATGAAAGCTCTTGCCATTGACCCTGTTGACCGTTCACTTTGGAGGCATTGTGTAAAGCGTTGTCTGCAAGCTTGGGAGGAACAGATGAAGTTCTTGGCTGCTGAACGCAGATCACGCCGCCGGCGTGCAACTGACGCCATACAACCGAGTTCTACTTTTCTTTGCAAGCGCTACGGTAGAGATTGTTCCTCTCGAATCGGACTGTTTAGTCATTCGAAAAGCTGTAGAACATGAAAATTCATGTGATTGTGATGTACATCCATGGTCGACATCGACCGGAGTAGGTCAACATAACATAACAACGGTGTTATCTATTCGTGGATTATTAAGTAGAAAGCGATCATGAATTTCGTGTCATAAGTTAGATTCCAAAAAATTGTGAAGTCTACTATCACCCTCACACGGTACCAATAACCCAATGCGGTATACCAATAGTGAGCGCAGTATTTGTTTCGAAAGCTGACCCAGGTCGTTGTGCAAAATATTGTAACGGGGTGAAAATAATGTCAGGTCGACCATGATAAAATTGTGTTTTGACTCTAACGTCTATCACATTGTTGCTCTACAACTCTTCGCTGTACGAGATTTTTTTTCATCTGGAAGTCTGTGCCCTCATACTTTGTTTGTGCTCCAAGTCTGAACATTTTTCAGGCTGAATCTAACAAGTTTATGTACACAAACAGGATTTACCTAATGACAAATATTTTTTGCTTTTTAGACCATTAATCATTTAATTACCTTGACACTGGATAATTACGTCAAACACCAGCATTTCCTTTTCAACCGTTTACAGCCTTGAGATTTAAACCCCCGAGAAGTGTGCCTCAATCCATAACCAACATTTGATTACAACAAGACGAATCCTTATTAACAGTTGGGCATACCATATATCTTTTTACGTTTTTAATCCAAATCCAACACTGTTTCAAGGCTCACTGAACCTGATCTTACTGTCTCCACCTGACGACGGCAAACAGCCAGAAACCGGTAGTGGTGTGTAAGGGATGGGGATGTGAGCAACACATTACTTAAGACGAATATCTGTTGGTCAAGAGATATTTAATCACACGACAAAGAATAAGCACTTGGCTAGCTTTCGATGAAAACTCGTTCACCCGTCTGTTCAGGTCACCACTTCAATCTGATCGGTCTATCTGTTAAAACACTCAGCACATTCAATTCGTTTGACCAACCTTGACGAGTTGCATATCATTTAACAGATCCTAATTCTGTCCATCCGAAAGAACTACTCTATGGTGATTTGCCATCAGGAAGTCGATCATTGGGCAGACCGGACTTGCGGTACAATGACGTTTGAAAAAAGATATATGAAAGCTCTTGGCATTGACCCAGCGAGTTGAGAAGAACTTACTCTTAACCGCTCACATTCGAGGCATTGTGTAAAGCGTCGGCTGCAAACTGCGGAAGAGCAGATAGAGCTCTTGGCCGCCGCCGGCGGGCAACTGATGCAATAAACCGAGTTCTGACTATCGGTTCCAGCGCTCCGGGAGAGATTTTTCCTCCCGAATCGGATTGTCTAGCCATTCAAAATGATGTGATACATGAAAATTCATGCGATTTTGATGTACATTCATGGTTGACATCGACCGAAGGAGGCCAACAATGCTGTCCATCTGCTCTGGTTTCCAGGTTTCCATTCTGGAGCAAGTCCTTCAAAACCAGTATTCGGGAGTGTTTGCTTTTGTTATCGTCCGGATATCTGACGCTCGTATTTACTGTGTTGTGACGGTGAGAGATTTTCTCGATATCATCTGAGAACTCATGATCGTTTTATGCTTCTGTGATATTACAACATGTGCTTCACTTATCGGTAATAAATCGAAAACAAGCACGGGCCCAGATAACACGATCTGCTCAATGATGTACCGTTGGATGTAAATTGTTGATCTTCAAAAATTTAGGTGGAACACCCGGCAAGTAGATCAGATGCCAGATGAAATATTTTAAATGAAATAATTGATATTTCGACTGAAATATCCACGTTAAAACCAACACCTTACATTGCCTGTAGAGAGTTGCGTCTATTGAATTACGGTAACCCTTGTGTAGTTTAACAGCACAGTCATACAAATAATCAATATACTACCGTGGTTTATCTATCGATCGCAATATGTGCTTCGATAACTGGCCTCGTATTTGGTGCAAGCTTTCTTGGCAAGTGCACCTACCTAATAGTACCAAGATCGGTGACGAGCAATATTCAATGCTATGCAGTCGCATTCGAATTGATCTTTCTAACTTTGGCACCACATGTCCGTCGAAGGGAGAAACAAACAGAAACGTTTTTTCGTAACATAAAAAACATAGCATTCTCTTGCAGAAGCTGTAGCGTTGTGGTATCAGGGGGAGACTATTAGCATGGTTAGACAATTGCCTGACTGATCGGCTTGTTCAACTCTTTGTAGACGGTGAATTATCGACGTCGGTAGCCTTGACAAGTGAGGCGCATTAAGGATTCGTCCTTGGACCAATCCTCTTCGCTCTTTATAGTAATGACATATCGGCTCTCATCAAATGTAAGATCGTACTGTTCGCGGACGATGTAAAAGTATGGTCGAGGATAAATAAGCCGGAAGATTGTAAACTGGTCAAGAATGATCTGTGCAACCTCCAGGTTTGGTCCATAAAAATCGCCTATTTTTCAATTTTCAAAAGTATCTCATGTTAAACCATGGAAAATATGTGGAGTTGGGATATTTTCGTGGTACACACAGCCTCCCGTGGGCCATTGAACAAAAGGACTTGGTTATGTTAATAAGCATCACCTTAGGGATGTTTAGCCACTGCAGCTCCGTCTATCGCAAAACATCAGAGAAATTGTCACTCCTAAAGAGAAGTTTTGGAAGGTTCTCAAAACAGACAATTCCCCGCATTATAAATACGTACATCACACTCACGATGGAATATGTACTTCAAGCATGGTCGCCATGGCTTAAAAAAGATGTTGCGACTTTGTAAAGAATATACCATCATGCTACCAAACGTGTCACCGGACTCAGCCGGAAACCATACAATGGGTGCATCAAAACACTGAATTTATTGGATTATCCACGTCGTCGTCTCCGGGGGAATTTGATTTTAGTTTACAATATTTTGAATACCACAAATCATCCTCTACAATGCTATTTTAGCTACGAGGCACGAATAATACAACAGCCCACACATTGACTCTAACTGTCCCACACACGCGACGCAAATGTGGACGACATTTTTGCCTTGCGAGTTTGTTTTACTTGGAACATTTTACCTGATTGTTTTGTAAACTCACCAAAATCAGCAGATTTTCAAGATAAGTCTTGATGCCTTTTTGTCCCTTCCGCCATTTGGATTTTTACCTGATTCTTGAACTGCTTTGTAAGCAACCAAATCCCGTTTTTGCTTGTTATATTATTCTGTGATTTTTTTGTAAAGCATTTATGCCTATGCAATTGAATTCAATTGAACACAATATATCTCAAAGTGAAAGGATATGAATTTATGTAGGAGCATATACAAATGGGACGAATACCTATGGGCTCAAATTAACTCTCTCAGCGAAAGAAAAAGTTGATATTTAAGAATCTGCAATTAAGCAGCTACAAAAGTTATATCATTTAGAGAGAAGTAATTAAAACACAGCTATTCTACAAAGTGTGTAAGGGATGGGTTTGTGAGCACCACAATACATTGGTCTTTTAAATGCGTCTCGAGCGCTTGACGAGGAATCACTTTGTTATTCTGTATTTGAACATCGTGTTTCTTTGAAAGAACCCTATATAAAAGTGGCATACAAGTTTAACTTTGTTAACCGCTTTTCCACTGTTTCAACACTCACTGAACCTGATCCTACTGTCTTCACCTGATGATGGCAAAAGTTGTGGCGTGTAGGTGCGGGTTATGTGAGCAGCACAATACATTCCCTCAGTAACATTGATCAACCGTTTTCGAAATTGTTACATTACTTTTGTGTGGAGAGCAAGTTTTGGGATCAGTGAATCGTGAAATGCGAATGAAATGCAGAAAATGTTTACGTTTAGTATCAAATTTGTGTGGGGTTTGCGAAAAGAACTACGGTGTCATCTAAACAACTTCCAGCGCTTCATCCTGAATCACTTATTTTTTGTTTAAACAGCGTGGTTTTTTGTTGGAATATCATGTAATGTAGGAAGCAAAATGAACATTTGTCCGACACCTACACAGGTTGTAGGTCTTACTAGTCGTAAACTTGCTATATCCATATTCAAAGTCAAACCCTTCCTGAAACGACAATGAATGGCATGCAATTGATCATCAGAATAATCTGCTCGTTCAGGAGCGTTTTCAACAGTTGACCGTTAATCACAGTTAATTTGCATTCTTATTATCAAACCCTTTATTACACTGCATGAAAAATAACATTTAATTGCTATTTGAAACAATATTAAATGCCAAATACCTGTGTTTTGTAAAATTCAAATGCCCGTCATTTACAAAAGGTTTCTGGTTGTTTGCCGTCATCAGATAGAGACCGGTTCAGCGAGCCTTGAAACAGTGGATAAGTGGTAAACAAAGTTATCATTGTCTGCCACTGTTTTATAGCGTTCCTACAAAGAACCACGATTTTCTAATACAGAATCACAAAGGGATTCCTAGCCAAGCGCTCGATGCGCTTATAAGAGACCAATGTATTGTAGTGCTCACATTCCCATCCCTAACACACACCCGGTTTCTGGCTGTTTGCTGTCATCAGGTGGAGACAGTAAGATCAGGTTCAGTGAGCATTGAAACAGTTGTAAAGTGGTAAAAAAAGTTATTTTCGAACGCTAATGTGAACTAGAATTTTAAAACGAACATGTCAAAATATAGGTTCACCAATTCACGTTACAGCGCTCAAGATATTCCTATTTAACAGTGGCTTACGTGTATTCATTTGTTTAACACTTTACGATTGTTTCAAGACTCGGTAAATCTGATCATACTGTCTCAACCTGACGGCAGGAAACAGCCAGAGACGGGTTGTGGTGTTTAACGGATGGGGATGTGAACTAATATCTGCTTATTTCCATTGGTTTAACTGGTTAGTTGTGTCAATCCGAATGTTGTTTTTTGGCCTCCTTCGGTCGATGCCGAACATGGTTATACATCACAATCGCATGATTTGTTTCATTTTGAACATCTTTTCGAATGAATAAACAGTCTGATTCAGGATGAAAAATATCACCCACAGCGCTCGCAACGACAGGCAGAACTCGGTAATTTAGAAACAATTATTTCGTGTTATCAAACTTTGCGTTGTTCATAACCAAACAATGAGAAAAAACGGAACAAAGCTTTAATTGAACGTTTGAGAAGTCGTCCGATATCTAATATGCTTTTTTGAGAATTTGTCTTTATATTACATCAACAGTTGAACCTATGGAAGTTCAAATTTACGCACGACCGCAAGTGGGTTTTTGTTTTTAAAATTGGCAATCAAAAAATTAAGTTCAACGTAGGTCACACAAACATGTCTTCGTTCTTACGGCTGAATGTAAATCAGTGTATGTAGCAGAAACAATAAGGGTTCTTTGGCACGGTCGGAAGGAACTCACTCAGTGATTCGATTTAAGTTATGAACGCAGAAAAAACGATGAGATCTCGTTTGTGGTTTATTAGACACCTTCCCTTGTTGAAGTGATATGCACACGTTTGCTCGTTTGCAGTGAATCAATTCTTCCACAAGATCGTTCCCGTCGTTTTATATGTTCAAGCACATGTTGTCAAATTTGTTTGAGTATATTCGAGTGAATGCCAATTTCCTTTTTAGATGAAACTGACTTTTTATGTAATCCACCGTTGGTTATTGTCAAATCGAACGAGTTGAAGCGGATTCGTTGTGATGTGAAGCGTCTACTCAATAACAAACGATTGTGGTATTAAATCGAAAATTATAAAAAAAGAAAATTATTACGCTAGTACAGCAATCAGCAGTAATCAACCCTGATGGTTATACCCTCAAATCATCACTGTTAACCGCAGGAAATCGATCATGATGTATGTGTGTGGGATAGTATTGTCCGATTCCGTGCATTTCCCCGGTCTAGCATACACACGTATTCACGTGATTAAAGCGAAAGAATATGTACTACTGATGGAGCTTGCACATCAAATTATGGGACATGCTATTTCATGACCTACAGTTTGCCGACGCTACAAGTGTCAACGCTCACCCCAGGAAAGCATCTGTGGTCACTAATGGATGTTTTTCGGCATCTGGACAACTTCAGGATGAACATCAGCATGAGCAAGACCGTTCTCCTTAGTCAAGGGGCTGTATCAACTCCTATTTTTTTCACTGCCGAAAACGGTCGGGTTGAACCAATACACCGTTTATCGAATTCAACATTGCGGTGACCACTCTCTCAACACCGAGGTTTATAAGCGGATTTGGGAAGTAAATGTCATTTTGTCTCGTTTAAACTCTGGTGTACAGCGGGTACGTACAAAATGTTTACTGTATGTCAGCAAAACGAGGACTATTCATGAAAGACATAAACTTAAGAACTTAAGAAGCTTCCACCTTATTTGGAACATATCGTGGACGGACAGAGTGACGAATGCAGACGTGCTTTCTGAAGCTAGTCTATAAAGCACATTCACGTTACTACAACAGTGTTGGCTTGGCTTGTATGCCCTGTGATGACTGAAATATCTATTGTCATTTTCCTTGACCGTTCGATTAAATGTTGAAATCAGGAAGTCGTCCATTATGTAAACCGCACTTGAGGCACATTGACCCTACGTATTAGAAAGAACTTTTTCTTGACCACGCACATTGGAGGCGCTGTTTAAAGCGTCATAGTTACGCTGGGGAAAGCAGAGTGTACTTTCGGGTGATAATTTTAGATCATCACGCCATCACCATGCAATTGCGTCATCAAATCCGCTTGCCCAGATGCGTTTCAAACATAATTAAAGTTTCATTTCATCTTTAAAACCATCTGAAGATAATTAGTCTGGTTTTGTTGTGGGACGTAAGGGCACAGGTTTGTAGATTTCAAACATTCAAACTACATGGTTGAAAATGCATTCAAATTATAAAAAACAGGGTCGAATTATGGGCACAAATGACTGGCGTATCTCGTTAATTGGTGTAAACAATATGAGGGCTAGCTCACATATGAACTTCGATTATCGATTTGAATATAGCTAAACTAATCAAGTTTATCAAATTGACACATAGAGAACTCCAGGCGAAGCACACACACGGTAACGTTTGGATTGTAATATTCATGGCATGCATCAATGAACTTGGATGTAGCTAGTAGTTCTAAGTCGGAATAATTTTGAATAATGATTGATCATACACTAATCACAATACCATCTAGAACAGATCCCATACTGCCGTTCTTGAGTACCGCTTATACACTTTTGTGTACCAGGATTTCGAACGAGTAATTCTACTATCGAGAATATCCGCGCATGTGTACGTTATGTATTCACTTCACCAATACAAAACTCACAACTGTCACCACAACTTTGAGCCTGATGAAGTTTTCTCACACTATAATGTTATTTGTTACATACACCATAGCGGATTACCGCTATCATAACCAATCACTACGTGCGCAGCATTAGAAGTGTATGACGCTTGTTTGTCAACACAACCTTAAAACAAAAAACTCAATGTATATACTATATACGCAATAAGTTGTTGTTGGCCCTTGTTGGTCGATGTCCACAAGCGATGTACATCACAATCGCATCATGGCTTCGTGCTCCGCAGCTTTCAGAATGACTAAACAGTCCGATTCAGGTGTGAGCGTCGATCCCACAGCGCTCATAATGATGGTCAGTATACGCTTTTCCGGCGTCAGTTGCACGGCGGCAGCGTGATATGCGTTCAGCAGCAAACAGCTGTATCTACTCTTTCCCAGCTTGAACGTGACGGTCGACACCTTTGCTCCAACGTGAGCAATCAAGAACAAGTTCTTCTTAACTCACGTGTTCATTGTCAAAGGCTTTCATACTTCTTTTGCAATAGTCCTTGTTCCACAAGTGCAGCATGTCCGAAGGTTGAATTTTCGATTTCAACTCACAACAGAGCAAATCATTTGGAATACGTCCATTTTTATACGGTACCCATGACCCAGCCAGTGTATGTGACGCTATCTTAGTAGGGTGAATATGCTTCGTAGACCAGCTTTAGAAAGCACGCCTGCATTTGTTAGCATGTCCATCCATGGTATGTTCCATAAAAGGTATATGCTTCGGAGACGGAAAGCATTCGGCTTCCGTACGTGTCTTGCTTGGGTGGTCTAGGTTTCCCCTCCGAACTGTAAAGCATTCAGTACGCGCGCGCTGTGTACCATCACCTTCTTCCTCAAAGTCAAATTTTGTTTGCCCAAGAAACCAAAGTTTTAACGGGACAAAATTACAGCTGCTCTGCCAATCGTGTTATCGATCTTCGTGTATAGTGAGAGGTTATTCGTAATGCGTGAACCAAGATATGTGAAATGATGTACTGGTTCAAGCTAACAGATTCTAACAGTGATAATATGAGGCGATACAGTCCCTTGAAGAAACACTTCGGTCTTGTTCATGTTAAATGTACAACCAGTATTTGCATGCCTACAAAAATAGTGTATTAACAATTTTAGGTGATCTTCGGAGTGAGAAATATTGCCTACGTCGTTGGTAAACAGTAAGTCACGGAATAGCATACATGGTCCGTTGTTTTTGCTCTCAAACGGGTAAGATTAGAAAGCTTTCCATCACATAACATATATACACTATATATAATATATATTTGTATAAATGCATATAATAAAAACTAAAAATATGTGCATGTAAAAAATAACCTAAACCTTCTCCAAGCGTCCTATTATGTTGGTGATTTACGTCAATTGGCTCATGGGTCTTGGCTGTTTGTAAAGTTTTTCGAAATCGGACCTTTGCTTAGTACACCACAATTTCGGAATTTAAGGACTTAACGTAAATTAATCTCCGACGTCAGATAGTTTCTCTCAACCACGAACATGTTTTACAAGCCGAAGAACGTGATCGTTTTTTGTCCATGCTGGCTGAATTATCTTGAAGCCACAACAAATAGTTTCTTAATCATTATTATTAAACAACTCACCTTTGGGATTCCGTATTCTTATTAATCTCTTAGTATTCAATATGCCTTTCTTAATCTTCATCTAACCATTATTTCGTTATCGACCGTCTGTTAAGCCCGATAAATCTGTCGCTTCGTGCACATGTAAAGCTGCAACATTTTATTCAACATCTAATCCAGTGAAACTCGCCATACATTAATTATGCATCAACACAATGTAGAACGTCTCGAGAATGAACCAAGCAGGATATTTGTTCTCTTTCAATCAACCACTTTACAAGCAATATGACGTGATCGAATTGATTGTAGCTTGCGAAATATGCGTAGTTTCGAAAGACTTAAGTCGTTCTCGGTAAACGTCATTCAGCCTTTTGATGTTGGAAAAATCAATAAAGATTTCACTTTTCGTTCAGACTGACTCAAAAGTCTAGTGGTGTGTGATGGGAAGCCAGGATCACGAACGATCTGCATGAACTTAGACTTTTTTTAATTTAAAGGTATGTTATTTTCTGATTACCAGTCGTACAAAGCATTCAGGTCTTTTTGCGGCAAAATGCAATCATTAGCATTGCTGATTCACCTTCATATTTTCATATCATCTTCACGCAGAACCTTATTATTGTTATTTAGTATTGGTATATCATTCATGTAGATCAGAAACAGTATTGGTCCAAGCACTGAGCCTTGTGCGACACCGCTAGTGACTTCGATTTGCATTCCAGCCTTAGTGATTTCAAGTGTCCATGCGTACAGACGTTTGATTTTGAATGTTTTTTTGCTTCACCTACAGCACATTTAAGTTTTCGATTTCCACGCGGACTTCAGAGTTCAACACACGTTCAGATAATGCTGGGTTCATGATTGAAGCCTTATACGGTTTCTGAATCGGTGGACATTACTAATACGCTTTTTGTTCCATTCATTCATTGTATAAACCTCCCTTACTTCTGTGAAATGTATACTCTAGAGCAATCGTTACACTCGTTTCGATAAATATTATTACTAGGCTTACCTGAAGGTAATCTATCCACGGGGTGCTTCGTGGCCAGGTGAAGCGCTTTTCCTTCCTCCTCTGCTGTCCTGATTACCGCTGCGTTGAAAATGTATTTATCGCTTCAGTTTACACTTAGACGTACAAACATATGCCGGCAAATTTTGTGTTTTTAAAGTTTATTATTTCACCCGAATTACTAGCCGTTTCCTCAAGCTATTAAAATAGCCATGGTCTAAAATTTCTCATCTGGCGTCTAGATTAGGACGTTTTCTTTACACAATATCGATAGATGTGTGCCCGATTTAATGGCAGATAAACGACGCCATGTGTTGGAATAATTGTCTAGGGTGTGCGGATGTGTATCTGTGAAAGGCAGCTTCATCGACTGTTTTTTGGTAGACAAAGGTTTGCATTTTCCATTTCCCTTGGAAAGAGATGATGCCCTGCGCTGTAATCTATTGCTTTGCACAATTTGAGGTTGCGGAAATCTGTCAGCTTGAACCAGTACATCACTTCACTAGCTTAGTTTAAATATTTCGGATAATGTCTCGCTAGACACCGAGATTCATAAGCGAATTAGCGAAGCAGTTTTATCGTGTCTCTGTTTGAAAAGCAACTGCAGATGATTCAAAGTGATTAAAAGTGATTAAAAGTTGTAATGGTCTAAAAAGCATTCAGCTTAACAGTAACCATAGGATGGAGTTTAATGTATATACCATAAAAAAGAAGAACAGGAAAACTCATGTAGTGTAAATCGTATCAAAGTTTGGGTTGTCTCTCAAGTGTTTGTCCAAATTAGCTTTAAAAATATACAGGTTGGCTGAGTGTGTAACATGATTGTATACTTGCGTATCCGGATCATCAATGCAAGACGCGAACAGAAGCGAAAAGAAATTGAAATATATTATGCATGGATAAATGGTAAATTCACAAATGCTTTATACAGCCGGTCATTACTATCTGATTACTCTCATAAGACAGAACTACCTACGCTGGCTGAGGCGTTTGCTAAAAGGTATACACTATGGAATTTCGACCATTGGGTAGCTCGCACGTACGCTACAAATTCATTTGAAACGGAACATGTTGTCTCTTGATATTGGCCCTACGGATTGTATAGAACTTGCATACACTATGGAGGCTGTGTTTGAAGTGTCATGATCTATCCGAGATAAAGCAGAAACTGCTCTTAGCTTCTTAAAATGGTGATGATTCCGACAACGTACCTATGCCGCGGAATTGGAAAGAGCTGGCCTTCGTTTAGTGCACTGCGCGAAAGATCGCTTCTCCCAAAATAGAATGTTTAGTCGGTTGAAATGATGTGCTACATAAACTACTTATGTGCCTGTGATGTATTTCATGATCGGCGTCGATAATAAATTGGTTTCAAAGGTTCACTCGTCTAATCCTTATGAAGCTCCTCCAGATTTGAGAATTTATCTTGTCATTCATTCACAAGACGCGAACCGCTAAACTTCATCACATGATCAAATGGCTATCACATTCCAAATGGAAGAACGGAGAGATAAAAGTCCACTTTTGTTACACACAAATCACCGAGCGAATCTGAAATGTGCTGTTTAAGAAAAGATCAGTCGTGGAAAATCACGTCATTGGAATGCAACTCGTAGGATATCGTCGGAAGATAAAAGCGTCCGAGCGCAAATTAAGTGAGTGCTGAAAACACACATGCTTTCCTTCGATGCGTTTCATTTCTGTTAGGTCAACGTGGAGTGTCCTATTCAAGAGAGTGTATTCGAGACTTGTCAGATGTCTTACAGGATAACCGCCTCGGCGACTTAACCAGAGGGGGGAAACGGTGAAAAGACCGACGAAAGCAATTCCGGTTTAAAGAAATTGGGATTTCTGGAGATTTGTATGAATGCAATCAACGTGGCACACTGTTCAAAAATCAAGAGCAGATGGAGAAGTTTAGCAGCCATTGAACGGATTGCATTTTGCCAAGGTCATTCAAAAAGTGTCCGACTTGCTAAGGGTTTGTAAGACACGAAATAGACTGGACATATGTATCTAAGTGATAACAGACAAAGACAGACTGATGATATTGTTTTGGTAACCAGATTAGCCTATAAAAAGATGGAATTGTGTCTCCTTTCTTGTCATGTGTGTAATAAACGCGCTGATTGATTGGAGTTCACCTGTGTTTTGTGGGATTCGGGGTTGGGTAAAGATCGGTAACGTTGGAAATGTAAGTGACCGCTGGATAGGAAACAGGTTGGCTTGTGTAGCATTGTATCATGTATCCTCTAAGTGTTGGTCAACAGCGAGAGAGACGTAAGGACCGGAGTGTGGTTTGACCTCAAGTGACCAAGACATTCCCCCACATAATTTAACTGATTTTCTACTTCCGACGCTCTTTGTTGATTAGCAACAGGAACAAGTCATTTGTCAATATAATCGAGAGTTGTAGCATAGTAGACGGTATTTGGTGCTGGAGTTCACATTAAATCAGGCTGCAGGATCAATCTAGGTCAGTAGGTCACTGGGCAAACTAGTTTCACCTCATGATAAGAATAAAATTGTTTTTACACATGTGTGTATCACACAAGCTCAGAGCAGCTCACATTGGAGGCATTGTGTAAAGTGTCGTCTGCAAGCTGGTGAGGAGCAGATACAGCTCTTGGCTGCTGAAAGCAGATCATGGCGCCAACGTGCAACTGATGCAATACAACCGAGACCTGACTTTCGTTGCCAGCGCTGCGGGAGAGATTGTTCCTCCCGAATCGGACTGTTTAGTCATTCCAAAAGCTGCAGAACATGAACATTCACGCGATTGTGATGTACATCCATGGTCGACATCGACCGAAGGAGGCCAACAACAATCACACAAGCTGCCGTCTAAAGGATAAAAGTGACACGCTGTGAAAATTTCACTTTATTGTATTCTCGTTGTAAACATTATAATATTACGAATTTCGACTGAGCTTCCAAATTTACGGATGCAGGTAAAAATGTGTTTTCGGAAGTAAATTCCGTTACACTTTAACCCAGCGCTCTGTAGCTATAACATCGATTAGGTTATTCCAATGACGTTCAATTTCTGCTGAAATCAATAAATAATGCTATTCACGGACAAAAAAATCCAATCAACTTTTATATGAGTGAAGTGACGAATCTGTAGGTCATTTATCGATTGGAATATGTCTGGGACCGATCGTGTATTCATAATGCAAAGAAAGTTGAGTGCAATCGGTTAGAGTAGTTTTTGGGTAACGTTTCACTTCTGACACAGAAGCTTCGTCAGACAGGGAACATGATTAAGTAGTAGTCAACCCACCAACACTTCATGTATGTCATTTGTTTTTTCCCCGCTTTATTAATTTCCAACAACATTATTATGAGCATGGATTTGTCCAGATTTGGTTGATTGACACAGTTCTGCGACAATTATATTCGGATCACATGAGCACCTCCCACGCAACAATGCGAAACGTGCATACAGTTTGAAATCACGAATTGGGAAATATTTGGGATAATCCCACATTTTTCGAAGCACACTAAACAGACAAAAACGAAACGATTTTAAATCTTTACTGTGGCAATTTTAAATATGTTTTCGATTGAATAATCGCAATATTACATGTACATTGAATATTCTTATGAAGCTTCATTTGAAGGCTTTCAATCGAAACGTTCAATCACATACCAAACAACCACATGTATAAAAAGACCTTCACGGCTGCGAAAACGTGATCAAGCTGGTCAACACCTTTGTACCGTATACAAAGGCACTGCTCAAATTCCTCCTAGGATGTCTCGGGATCTAATGAATATCAATAAACTGATGGGCGGCAAACGAAGATGGAACATGACGTAAAGTCATTAGATATGTTGTTGGCCTCCTTCTGTCGATGTCAACCATGGATGTACATCAAATGCTAATAAGGTTTGCACGCTCCACAGCGTTAAGAATGACTGAACAGTCCGATTCTGAAGTGACAAACACTCCCGCAGCGCTTACAGCGATCGAAGTTAGTTGCACGCCGGTGGCGTAATCTGCGTTCTGCAGCTAGGAGCTGTATCTTCTTGTTCAGATATGCATGTCAAAATGAACCTGATTCATAACTTGTTCATGCTCTGAAGAAACTTCAGTCGAATGACTTGCGTTGATGTGCTGTTTTATAAGAAAAACGGCTATCTATCGTATTTCATCGAACGACACATACGTTTAATGTCACAATAGTGTCTAAATCACGTTATAAAGTCGTATTCGATTCAAAGTACACGCCTCTAGTGGGTCATTGACCATTTGGGAAAGTGAGATTAAACTTAACAAAAACACCAATAATCAAACTACAGTTTAAAGATTAAGTGTCACGTCATGCAACTTTAAATTCCTTCAGTTACTTCTTTTTTGCGAAATCAATTTGCCGTACGACGCAAAACTAGCAAAACGGATGCCTTTCGTCACACAAATTGACTCAGCAAAGTTGATATGAGAAGTTGAATAGTTCGCCTCTAGCCCACCGAATAGGCCCGAAATGATTACGTCAGATTGTTTTAGGTCATCGCGTGGCATCTGGCGAAAATCTAGCCACTTATCACAACAGTTCCTATTCATCGGCCCAACATTAACCAGGTTACCCATCGCTGCATCTCACAACCACTTCAATATTGAGTACGCGATTCATTCCTGAGGTCGACTTGTCCTCCGCTAATCGCGTTCAACCACGCTTCACAGCTGGTTGTTGCCGTTTAACTTCAACAAATGCAGGATCATGAATGTGGGGAATCGAGTAGAGTTCACATATCACATAGGTTCACATGTCCTTGAAAATTGCAGTGAAGAAAAAGATTTGGGTGTCTGGATATGCTCCAGTTTAAAAACATCACTTCAAACTAGCAGTGCCTTTAAAAAAGCAACACGTGTTCTTAATCTACTCAAACGTGTATTTCGGAAATTTTCGCCCAAGATATTCCCAAGGATCATGAATACATACTTGAGACCAGTCATGGAATACGGTGTGCAGTCATGGTCTCCGTGGCTCAAGAGGGATGTGCAACTTATGCAGCGAATCTATCACCGCTCAACGAAACTAGTTCTCAGCATCCGAAACAAACCATATAAAGAAAGGATAGCTCAGATGAATCTGTTCGATTTTCCCTAACGACGAATCAGAAGAGACCTTATCTTACTTTACAAAACATTCCATATCCCGAACCATCCCTTACAGGATTTATTCACGCGAAGGGATACGAGGAATTATCGGACCCATGAAATTGTGCTGGTCGTACCCCATTCCCGCCTGAACTGTAGAAGGTATTTTTACTCCGTCCGTGTCTGTTTTACTTGGAACCGTTTGCCTTCAGCCGTTGTTCACGCCACTAGCTTTCATGACTTTAAAACGAGATTAGACGAATTTTTATTGCATTATTCGTTTCCAGAACACTTATATACTGTTTAATCTATGTTCTTATATTGTTTATACACTTAAATTTACATTTTATCATCCTATGGTTGTTGCTAAGCTTGTTGCTTTTTGGGCCATCAAAAACCTTGAATTACCTTGAATTACCATGAATTACCTTGAGTCCTACAACATAAGAGAAAAGTCAATGGGTCGAACGCGTTCATTATGCACAAGACAACAAACAAAGCATACGCCTATCTTACATTGGTAATCAAATTAACTACAACACCTTCCAGAAACGTGTTTATCACGGTTGTCCCTTCGAACTGATTCGACAATCGATTTTCTTGCCATCGGTTACCACTCAGGACTCGTTTGACCGACATTGACGAATTGCATATCGTTCGACTGCGGCTGACGTTTTTCATCTACTCGTCCTTATGCAATCTTTCTGAAACCCCTAGTTATTACGGGTTCACGAATGTCGTCGTCGGTCGTTTCGGTGCATTCGGCTTCCGAAAGTTCGTGGTTAGCACTCATAGTTAATGCATTTGGCAATAATCCAATACTCATGCGCCGGTTAGTTATGCTCAGTAATTTGAAGTCCATTCCCATTAAGCTCCTCAAGTTTATTGAGCTGTTAACCATACCTCGAAGACACACTATCATCAGGTTCATCGCTGTTCTTGTCTGCCTATCGATTGCGCCACCATTCGAACTCAAGGTCACCCTTGACAATGTTAAACACGTTCACACCACAATGTCACAACCGATGAGAAAGATCTACAGGTTGTGCTTGTAAGCCACTGTTGTGAAAATTTGACAAGATCAACTTGTTCAAACATGTGCAAGAAACATGTAAATGAGTTAGGCCCTTGATCATGAACAAAGATCCCCATTTGCACGTATTTCCGTCACACTCTTCTCACGACCGATTTGATGCTGTCTGCACTCATCAGCTAGTGATAGTACAGTCAGGATCCGCATGTACAACTTACTACTTACTTTACTTTGTGCGACTATCTCCTCCTGGAGGATGAGTCGGCTTCAAATAAGATTCTTGGGAATTTGGGTACAAAGCGGCGTCCCCAGCACCACTCGGCGTTTGTTCGAGTCAGCTTCTCTAGCCTTTGTACAACCAAGTGCGACCTGCAAGGCAGCAGGGAGTTGCCAGAAAGAGGTGGTCTACCAGACTCTGTTCCAGGTTTTTCCTCAGAGTTTTCTCCCGAAGCCTTTACCGCAATCGGGTATCCCACAAGGCAGCGAAGGTTTGAAATCAGGGTTTTCCTTCCCTTAGATGAAATGTCCTCCCAGGCTAACGAGCTACATCTGCCCGAAGCAAACTGGTTTTCAGGCGCCAGTCATTCGCCCTCGCCCCTTCACCTGTTGGTAGAAGCAGTTCCGCCTGGCTCGGAGAGCCACTCGTGCAGGCCAGAAGCTGGATCCGCATGTGTTGGAACAATAGAAGAGAGGTGAACAAGTTGCGCTTGTATTCACTGATGGGTAAGGTCGGGACGACAAACCTGTTCAGCCTCATGTGTCGAAAAACATGTAAATGGTGTCAAACCCATGGCCATCAACAAAGAGTAAAGAATGTTAATTGGCCAGACCATTAATTAAACGCATCATAAGGAACTTGACACGCAAGTCGCGTAAAAAAAAACAACGCCCACGCCTGCTTTTTACCGGCTACTACTTTGCGCGGATTGTTCAGTTGATTCCATGAAAACCGGTTTTCATGAAACCGTCATCACGTTGAGATCGTTTTTCCGAAACCCGAATTACTGTGGATTGTCAATTTATTCTACGCTTGTTCGCGATAACACACGAGAATTCTAGATTATCCCTCTTTAATGGTGCACTTCCGATGTCTACTAAAACTGGATAATAAAATATACCCTAAACGAACTCAAATCTGTTTAAACCATACGTGACATTGAAATTACTGTTTCATAATGCACTCATTTTTGAGCGCAAATTCATATGGCACTTGAGAATTTTTATCTTGAGTATCTCATTTCGCGAGGATTTGACCGTGTTTCGTTGATATCGCAACATACTCACAGACACGCAGATTGAGGATGTTGGCTTATCTTGTCTGATGATCTTCAGTCTGATTTTCTACGAGTGAATGATTTCAAGAGTGTAAACGTATTGGAGAACTTTGAATGTTAACCATTTTCATGTTTTTTTCGAAGCAAAACATTTAAAAATGAAGTGGGAGGTACAACTGTGGGATTTATGCAAAAATATGTCAAAAAATTTCGAATGTTGAAGAGTTTTCTTTAACCATGTAACTTTAAAGAAGTTAAATAATTCGCAAGCCTAAACAATGCATATATGAACATGGTCAGATAGGTTTGTGGCAGCCACTTTTAGTAAAGGCTCTTAGAATCTGCGTTCAAATGTCAAGTCACGGATACGCATACCTGACGAGCGGCAACAACCACGAAACCGGTCGTGTGCTTCTGTCCTGCTTTTCGAACGTCATATTCATTCATTCAGTCAGTCCTCTCCGTGCCGAGTGGCACATGAGGCGAAGACAACTTCACGCCAGTGGTTCCGGTCTGTCGCTGCTTCCGTTGCCGTCTGCACCGTGAATCCATGTGCATGTAGGTCGCGTTCCAACGTTCTGCGCCAAGTTTCCTTTGGCCGTCCCCTTTTTCATTTACCTTGCTTATGCCAGTGCATGGCTACCTTCGTATGCGAACTGGGATCCATCCTGCACACATGCCCTAACCACGGATCTGTTGTCATCGTTTTCGTAGCAATGTAGGTTTTACGGGATAGGGTTGCTAGCCCTAAGTCCAACCCTCCTCCTTTCAAACAAAAATTAATGCCGTTGGAATGTGCTACCCGAAACAGGTTTTCCCAGCTTACATTTTCAACAGCTCAACAAAAGACTGGGAAACCGGCAAAATGGTAAAGCGAAAATTCTTCTCTGAAGGAGAATAGTTGGATTCGAGCCCATTTGACTGACTATCGACAAGGTGTAAAACATGAGGAGGAATTCTCAGATGTGTACACGGTTCCTCGCAACATGAGACACAGACTTGGCTCGACGATCTAGCATAATGAGATCAAAGTCTTCAGACCGAGACGATCAATTCGTGATTTCTTTTTGCGTTGGTCAACAGCATTATCCACCGAATCAGATTAAACAATTAGACTTGTCATTGAGTGGTTTTATTTGGATCACACACATTTTCCCATTTTCCTATTCTTCTCGCTCTCATCTAGCATTTTTTGAAAATTTTGGGAATTTCAGTCAATTGGATTTGTAGAAAAACGATGTGTACTCACCTACGTAATAAGTAATATTGGTTCATTAACTCGGCTCAATGAGGAACGAAAGATAAATAGTGATTTCACGATAGTAACTAATTGATTCGAGTCGAGCAGATATCCGATTTTCAATTGTGAATCTGAAGCTCAATTATTTTTGTCGCCATACATTCTCGTGATAGGATTTCTCAACAATTATATATTTATCCGTAGTTGCATGCATTTCCAACTCCGCCAAGGACGGTCCCAATCCCGGCTGCAGAAGGAACACAGTTGAGCTTGGGACATGCTACGCCACCATGTAAAAAACCTTCTAGCTGCAGAAACGCTAACAAGAATACTAACAGACAACACGGATCCGAGAGAATCTGGACCTCAGCTGGAGGGTGTATGACGTCGGCCAATGAAAGCCAGAGCCATCTAGAAGCCGTCAGGCCGATGACCATCGTCTTCACCAGGGCCCTCACTACCATCACTACATGGAAAGTCCGGACCATGTATGAGACTGGAAGGACAATGCAAGAGGCTGCAGATATGAGGAAGTATAAGCTCACCGTCTTCGTGATCAACGCGTCAAGATGGATTGGTTCTAGCCAGATGCGACTGGCTTCGGGTGAATTACTGTTGTACTCGGGACACGATCAGGAAAATGCCGCACACACCCATGGAGTGGTCCTGATGCTTTCCAAGTCAGCACAGAGAGCGCTCAATAGGTAGGAGGAACATGGACCACGGATCATGACAGCCTCCTTCTATACAAAATGAAAAGGATCAACATGCACGTAATCCAGTGCTACTAGCCGACGAACGACAGTGGAGAGTAGGAGAAGGAGGATTTTGACAACAAACTGTCAGCCATCATACAAGAACGACCGAAGAATAAAATCGTCATAGTAATGGGCGACTTCACAGCAAGATTGGCAAAGATAACCGGGGTATGAGGAGATCATGGGGATGCAAGATTTGGGCAAGATGAGTGACACTTTGGGGAGAGCTTCGCCGACCAATGCGCCGCAAGCAATCTGGTCATCGGAGGAAGTGATTTTTTACCACAGAAGGATATACAAGGCGACTTGTGTTTGTCACTAGATATGTCGATGAAAAGCCAGATCGACTACGTGTGCATCGTGAAGACGTTTTAACCATATTTCGAAATATACGCCTTAAACCAGGAGCTGGCGTTACTTCCGATTATAATCTACGTGTCGCCTAGTTAAAGTTGAATTTGAATAAAAAACTGGATGGTGAAGTCGAGCCAACGACAGCGCTACAACACCGCTATGCTGAAAGACAGTTGGAAGGAAGAATAGTCCAAGGTCACCCCGTTCCACAAGTTCCAAGTCCTGGAAAGGCTGCTTGAAGAAGCGACGCTAGAACATAAGTAGCAAAAAGTGAAATAAGCATTAACCTCAACATGTCAAGAAGTACTGAGCCCCGAAGCATACACCGACAAGGAATGGATTTCTAAAGGTAAGCTATAAAAATAGAAGAAGGAAGAAAAAACAAAGCAATTGTGAAAAACAGCAGAACGACAGCAGCAAAGGAAATAACACATGAAGTAATTACAGAAGCAAATAGAATTGTCCGGCGGAGCGTCCGAGCAGACAAGCGGAACTAAGTAGAGACACTGGCCATAGAAGCATAAGAAGCAGTGTATCAGAACAACACTATGGACCTGTATTCCACCATCAAGAAATTATCAGGAAAGTTTGCCAAGCCAGAAAGGCAAGTGAGGAGCAGAGATGGAGAAGCAATATCAGACGAAGAAGGACAGAAAAAGAGGTGCATCGAGCACTTTCAGAAGTTACTCAACTGACCAGCTCCTTCAAAACCACCGGAGATAATACCAGCTGTAAGCGATCTGCTAATCAGCAGTAGCATTAGGCAATTAAATAACGACAAAGCTAAATGGCCTGACAGCATCACGGCAAAGCGCTAAAGGCAAACATGTGATGAACGACTCGAAGCCTTCTGCTGTAGTCTTACTTAATCTAATCATAACTATGCAAGCCTATTTGGAAAGAAACTTCAAGTATCTAGGCCTCACCAGTACTTACTTGGACTCATCACAACACTTGTCAGCTCACTAAATTTCGTGGGTTTTATGCTTTTAATCTCTTATCCATTACCGAATAGATAAAGTTGATTTTTCACTTTAGCTTCTCTTGTATATTACCTCACATTTTGTAATGTTCACTTGCTATATTCCCTAAATTTCTTTCAAACGACTTTATTTCGTTCAAAAATGTTCCCACACAATCTCTATTCCTCATTTCTATTCTACGAATAAATTTAGGATCAATATTGCAACATTAGACAACAGAAATTCCAACATACTCCACATACTCATTTCCACTATCCCTATTTCAATCTTCGATTCAGCGTTTCACAACCCATCTGAAGACACACTGAAGGTACGACGTAGATAGGGAAATTCTTGGCCGAATGGCGACGCAGTATTTAGCCTAGAAAAAAACGATCAATCGATTTGATTGACTTTTACATGAACAACGGAACCTCGTGATCGTTTTATCATGTCATCGAAATGATTGCCAGACACTTTCTCCTCTATTCCGTCGGATACGGTTGACCTGATGTTATCGGCATCAGCATTCACTGACACAGGAAGTTTCAGTGAGGCTGAAAGATAATTATCATTAGTAAGTGGAAAATTAGTCATATATTGAAATTTATAATATTCCTGCTAGTTCAATAAAAATAAAATAAAATAACGAAGGCTTTTGCATACGCCAGCAGGGAGGGTATTTTCAAAATGCGTAATCTTATATGCAGTCCTCCAAGACAGCTCAAACTCGTTATTTCTTTCTTTTCTGGCATGAAAGACTCAGTCCA
>JACCGJ010008888.1:0-50852 GCA_013407085.1 Atriophallophorus winterbourni
TTTGCTTACGCACGCTGATTGTTAGCCCAATAAGTCTACTCCTAATCTCAATGGGGCTTCCGAAGGGAAAAATCAACCGTTTATAAGTTCTTCTCTATAAATTAAGGAATTGAGGTGTAAAGCAGAAACCCAATTATGGTATTTGTTGACGATCTATCCATGATTGCTCACTATCAAGAACACCTCCGGTCACTAATGGTCTGATTTTCGTCGGCATGCAAAGAAGTTAAATATACAAAGTATAATACGGTATAGCTTGAAAATATTTAGGAACTATTTAGGTGAAACATAAATAATTAAAAATTCGCATTTTGAATTGTCATGCAAATTAAATTAGTACGCAATAAAATGGTGAATCATGGAGTGCCTATAATTTGATCGTCTGAAGAAATAAAACAACTGTTCCATGAATATGAATTAATAAAGCTATAACCAGAAAATGAGCATCACTATTGAGCGAAATGAAGAAGAGTAACATTAGGTGTATGACAGTATTCATGGTCGGTATGAAGTCATAAATATTAAGTTTCTGTCAACAAATCAAATCCAGGACAATCTAGCGTCGAAACCAATAAATAGAAGCGAAATGTCGCAAGCGTCAAACAAAAAGACATGCTATGTTGTCTTCGAGTAAGATATTTACAAAGACCCATGTTTGCATTGATCAGTTGCATACAGATACTTCACGCAAAATCCTCACAAGACAATGTATCTGATAAGGCTGCTTATGGTTACTTTCGAAAACTGCATGTCAATTCATTACTGAGTTATTGACAGAAACGTTTGTGCATTGGTTCGACAGTACTCAACTCAGTGAAATAATTTACGCCGAAGCAATGCTCGGAAGAGTAGCGAGATTATCACTGTGGTTATTATTCGAAATGTCAATTACGTGTACAGTCGAGTATGACAATGTAAGAAAATGTCATTCGGCCCAATATCTATTTCGTTAACGGTAAAGAATAAATTATACTCCAATAACTTATATGTAAATGTGCATGCCGGTTGTTCATTTGATTTGTTTCACAAAATGTTAGTTATTAAATAATAATCAAATTCTAATGGTTTTATTGATTGTGTCCTGATTTTGTAGAGGTTGCTAATCCTACTGTTCGCTTTTGTGATTGAAAGCTTCGGGGTGTATGCCCCTTCGGATTTGTGTTGTGCCAAACGCCAGTTCTATGCATATCACCCGGAAATATACAATTTACTCTCTCCTATGAACGCTGCAATAGGTTTGCTGCATTCCTGAGAATTTACTCTATACATTAACAAGTGTCATTTGCTTTCTACGAAAGTTGGACGAGTTACATTGAGTAGTGAATACCGATGAATGAATTTTAACTGACTTCGTGAGATTAGAGATTTGGGAAAGTTAGGCTATCCAATATCAAGTTGGACATAATGATGCTCATTAGCTGCACGACTCAGCAGAGCAAAAGTTCGTAAGTTTAGCTTCGTCCATTCAAGCAGAACGTTAGTAATATTTAGCAAGATATATTATTTTCTATTTTTGAAATCCTATTATAAAACAAATAGCTTGACGAATGAAGTACTTCTTATCTATTTGCAAATGAGTACCCGAAGTTGGAAAATACGATTGGAATTCCACGCAAAAATATCCTAGAGCACGAGTTAAATAGTTACATCGATGCGTAAATTAGTGGTGAGATCAGAAATAATGCACAGGCCTTTAGTCAACAGGAAATACAGCAACAAATGATCCACCTGAGATAGCAACACTGAAATTGTGAGACTTTTGATTATTGTAGTCATGAAATCAGAACACACTTCTCACCGTAACACGCCACACAAATCCAACTTACTCGCAAGCAATAAACTTGTCATAAAACAGAAGATCTGAGTGGTGTGAAGAATACATCCAAAATGTGTATATATATAAATATATGACAAATCGAATAAAATATACAACAATAAAACCACCACAATACTCTCGGCATAGTGCTTTTCGAAATAAATGATACACTAGAAATGAAAACCAATAATATTATTATGAAGATAAAGTTTGCAATGAATCGGTTAGAGCAAGTTTTTGGTAACGTTTTGCTTCTGAACACAGAAGTTTCGTCAGACCAAGGGTGTCGGTACGAACAGTGTTCAGGTTTAAGTGGCATTTTCTTGACTAATCCCAAGTTCTCTAAGATCATAGGATTGTGGAAAACGAACACAGGAAACGAGTGGGAAAGCAACCCCGCAATCACAGTTAACATCAATCACTGATTCGGGATTTTGCCCCAGCTGAACACGTGCTAGACACTGGACAGCGTAGATCTTGATAACGTGGAAGTGATAAGACGGAGTCTGAAATCTTATAGGGAAAGACTTCACGCCGAGGCAGTTGAAATAACAAAGGCGAATGCGGTGAACAAGGTGGATGGGGCTGATATCTCAACAATCTGGCGTTCGGTTTTGCAGCGGATAAGGATTAACGAACATAAAACCTAATGCGCACATGATTACGTAAACCGTGTGTCAGCATACGCTGTTCACACCTGTACACTTAATAAACAATTTAGGGATGAACACAGCATTTGGGGAGGGTGATCTCCTCTGTCTAGCTTATAGAACTCAGGATTTGTCAAGAAAATGACATTCAAACCTGAACATTGTTCGTACCGACACCCTTGGTCTGACGAAACTTCTGTGTTCAGAAGCGAAACGTTACCAAAAACTTGCTATAACGGATTCATTGGAAAACTTTGTTTTCATGAATATGGACTCCAGATCGGCCTCGAATATCTTTAAATAATATGATTAGTCTCGAAGACTAGCATGCCACGTGGCCTTATTGAACCTTCTGAACCGGGGGAGGTGATATTTCAATATTCAAGTTTTATAGTGAACAAATCAAATAGCTTTGTAATACCATAGGATATAAGTATAAAGTTGAAAACTTCGTATTGTCATGTTTGCGTCCATTTGGTTCAAAAGAAAAGTAAAATTAATTCCAAGTATGACATGGAGTGGGCAAATGTCGACAGAAGATATATGTTTTGGTAAATTTGTTTTTCCAAGGGTGTGTGTGCAAACAACGGCACTTTGGGTTTTCGGTAAACTGCGGACAACACAGTATTATTCAACATAAAAGATCGTAACGTTTGTTAGAAGATCATTTCATTCGAGGAGAACACAATTTCCGAGGATAAACTGTTACACAGAAAGCATTCACGAACTGCGTGACAGTTTAGTCCAGAATGTACGATCTGAAAGGTCGGAAGTCTGCAACCAATTTCAAAAAGATGTTTGGGTGTGTGGAACACCATACGAAGTATTCTGTATGTCAGGATTATGTCAGCTTTGATGCGCCTGCACTCGAGAGTGCATAATCCGAGTCTGGTCAAGAGTTGCTCAAAGCGTATTATGCAATTCGAAAACCGTTTTAGTTGCATTATGATAAATTCTTTCGAGTAGCGAGATGGCTACTTCCATCCACGTTGTCCAAGCTTGCGCCTTATAGCCCTTAACTAAGTGTATTTCAATTTCAATTTCAACCACAGAATAATATGCGAATTACAAATAACATAGGTGGTAAAACGGGATTTGTTTGCCTACTGATCAGTTCAGGAATCACGTAAAATACAT
Source organism: Atriophallophorus winterbourni (assembly GCA_013407085.1). Taxonomy (NCBI): domain Eukaryota; kingdom Metazoa; phylum Platyhelminthes; class Trematoda; order Plagiorchiida; family Microphallidae; genus Atriophallophorus; species Atriophallophorus winterbourni. The sequence goes on from JACCGJ010008888.1 coordinate 3,604, forward strand.
AGAGCATGAATTGTTTAAAACCGGTTTGATAGGGTAAGTATGTATAGTTTACTTCGATGCATGGCTTCAAAGCTTTATGATGCAGAATATATTGTTTCAATGTTTGAGAACCTGCGATAATGAGTGCGGTGCGAAATGTCCGGAAATTCGTCTGAGTAAGCTGAGTACGCTGTATGCACGCTTATAGACGGCTTTGCACTACACTGGTTAAAGTAAAAATAGTCCACATAATTGGTATCACTTGGATTGTGAAATTTTGAGGGGGGTTTCTGTTGAAAACGAATTCGAAGAGAGCTGTCATCAAGCGAACTATACTAACAGTTTATTGACAACAGTTTCGTCCGAAGACAAAATACTTTGCACAACGGCTAATTAATTTGAATGGTCCTGTCTGTGGAGCTTTCGTTAGAACGAAAATAAAAGCACGAAATAAATCGCCTTAAAGGTCAAGGTCACGAGTGTACGGGTGAGTGGCAGTGGCACGTATTCAACACAGTAAAAAGCGCAAGAGTGGTAAGCGTATGCTCGAATGTGTTTCTCACTTAAGGATTGGTCAACTCATAAAAAGTGTATTGAATCTCGGATCCATGATCCGTGGTAATAGTAGATGCGACACCATAATTACTGATGCAATTATGTTTGATCGTAAATGTCGAGATTAACTTGGTGTAAACGTTGATTCGTTTTAGGAAAAGTCCCTTCAGCATTGAGGGAATGGCGTTGCACTTTGCCGCGTTGACTGGATCCAAGCTTCCGCCAATATTAAATATCCGCATGCATTTGTACAAAAAATCGATCAGTTATCCAATTACGGGTAGCCCGAATGCCGAGACGCAGAAGAGAATGAAATCGTTCAAAATGGACATCCTGTGTAACTTTGGTACTAAAGGACGTCGATGAAATCACGAAATAAAGGAAACGATAAATTGGATATGGACAAAAAATTTCTAAAGGTGAGTTACCTTGATATTGTTGTAAATTACTGTCATGCTGCTGAGCCTGCTAAATGCCTAATTGAAGATCGATCTGCTGGTCGAGGAAATTTCGCGAGCGAGAAAATCATCAAAATCTGTGTTCGATGCGCAGATAGATTCTTTTCTTTTGAATTGCAACATAGTCAAGCTGACTTATTTCATAAAATGAATGCCTATCTCTAAATCGCACAGAGCAAATGAAGGATGTTTGTAGTCAGTTCATACACTTAAATTTCGGCCTTCGTGTAAACTGGGAAGGCGAACAGCATCATATATGGAAAAGTTCGTCACCAAATGTACGGTTACACGTTTTTGCTTTTGGAGGCGATACAAAAGAATACAAGAAGTTTTGAAATATCGTCAATTCTTTGCTGCGTGACACCACTGAATGCTCATTTGGACGTATCACTGGCAAATAACAGTGAAGCATGAGGATTCCTGAACATGTAGGATGATGTAGATGCTATTTCTATGCAATCATTATACACTGAAAAAATCACATCATCAGAAAATTTCAAATTAACGCCCAGTTTCGCATAACAAATCGGTCATCGGTTGTCAGTGTCAGATGGTGATCGTTCAATGATATAATTTACTGTAATCATATTCTTTTTTAAACTTATACACATCAATATATACCGAGTAATTCGAATACTGTGCCTGGTTGATTCTCACATCTATTCGATGGTTGGTAGTTTCAATCAATCCAGTACAATACAATTCAGTACATTAGCACAATTCTAAAAAAGCTGCGGATATTATTGTATAAAACCAGAAGTCGTCGTAATTGTTAATTAGATTTGATACAGGAGAGACGTTATTTTCTGACTGTTTATTCACTTCGGTCAACATGATGTTACAAAATTTCAAGTGAAGCGAAACCGAAAAGTCTTTAAGCACCTTCACCACAACGCCATATTTTGAAAGTCACCCAAGCACTGCACGCAGAAAATCAGAATTGACAACGAGGACATCGTTGATATACTCATGAATGAAAGATGATCATTCGAATAAATGGTCCATAAATATCATCAAGTTTTTGCAGCAGTACGTAAACCAAAGAACACCCCAACAAAATATGAAATACAAATTGCTGTAGTGATAACGTTTTTTGGGATATCTCCCAGAGCAACAGGTATACGGTGATAAGCATGCACCAGATATAGTTTAAAAAAGCACTGATTCATCCATAGCTGGAATAGTGCATCGATTAAACAAGTAAATTTGTTAAGACTAATCTCCAAATGGAAGACGCATCCGGTTGAATTTTTCCACAATGTGAATAGAGCTTGCCCAAGACGATTAGGACTGTCGTATGATTCCAAGTTTAAGCAAGTGTTCAAAATCACTCTGCGCTTATTTAAGTTTGCTTAAAATTAAACCACAAGGTCTGTTGAAGACTGGGAGATCACAAGTCAGAATATGGTCTCAATAGCATGTTTAACAGTGGTTGATTGCAACAAGGTTTATAATCACAAAAGAATTCTGTCAGTAATTCACTAAACGCTCAAAGGATGTCAGATGTAATCATTCAAATGCTTCTCATGGAAAAATCACAGAAATTTCAAAAGGAAATAATCTTTTTTTTAGATTGTCGATAAGCATACTTCCAAGTCTATTGACGGGAAGATAAAAAGTGAAAGCAAATCCGCAACCAAAAGTGGTATCGGCGTGATTACATCTATCTTCAAAGGAGGCTCCGATCTGACTCTGCAAATTATCGTCCCTTCACACTATTACCTGTTAATGTTAAGTTCATGGAACGTATAGTTTCGTAAGTCAAACCTACACCTTCAAATTCTAGCGTGTGACGCTTGAGCTATTCACGCGACTTGAAGACAATATGCACCATTTATGCACCTCTTCTGCGTACCCTCTCTATTTAACCACATTCACCTTTTGACTGTGAGTACGCTAGAGAAAGTTCATATTGTGTCACTAAGCGCGTCTAAATTATAAACCGGGTAATTGCCGCAAAGAAACATCGAATGACTCACAACATCTTCGAGAAAGCCCAATGGCCTTACTCGAACACGAAAACATTCAAAGCATATAAGCTTTCCGCATTCTCGATTCGATATTCGTCAAAATGTTTTCTCAGGAACAATTCGTTTCACTTTTAACATTTTGCTTGAAGAAATCATACGCTTCGAATCTGTTGAGGTTTTCACTTCTAAACTCGATGAGTCTATGACGAACTATGCGGTATGTGACTGTCGTTATTGATGTTTGAGAGATTTTATATTTTTACTCCATATACCTACTTGTCCTATGGTTATGCTAAGCTTACTGCTTTTTCTACCATAAAACATTTAGAGTTCTGAGTTTTGAATGCCGGTTCCCGATAAGCAAATAAGTTTGAATTCTAAGAATGCGTAACCGGAATTCTGTAATATCTTTCCAATGTCACCGTTTTCATCGGATTACTCCTTAGAAAGTATTCTGAAGCAACATCACTGAATTGTCCTCATTTATATGCAATGACAAACAATTCCTTAATGTGACTAAATCATTAATTGCTCGTTGATTTTACACGTCTTCATCACCGAACATGACCGATGCTCACAGTTTTAGATCATAAGCGTTTAATAGACAAATGATTGCAATCGCGCAAGGAATACCGCTTACAATGAACTTGAATAACAGCAGACTAAGCGCAAATCCTGTGGCACACCAGATGTCGCTATCACCGCTTAAGTCCAATAGCCATTCACCTCCACACTGTTTGATCACCCTAAAATTAACGCTACAATCCACATTAGGAAACACCCTTTGATACATAGGCACTCCAATTTGACGAATAGACTTTGGTAAAACGTATTACTAAAGTTGCAACAACAACTGTTCAACCAGGATCAGTCGAAACAATCCAGCTATTTCGAACTGGGAGTAATTGATGTATTCATGAGCAATTTCTAGAAAATGAAAGTTGTTATGGACACGAAAGCGCCCAACCTGAATAAAAACTCTTCATTTTTCCGTTGTTCAACTTTTTTAATATTTTTCTGATCAACGAGGTCAGTATGATCGGCAACTAATCAAGAGGTTGGCTAGGAACTCAACACATGTAAATAGGTTTTATGTTACCATTTTTACATCTCTGTGGTAAGACAACCACAGTTAAAAATATTTTAAACAACACTGTGAGAGGGCTTTTAAAACCAACAGATGAATTCCATTTTGCCTTGTTTACCCATTCTTACAGCAGATAAATCTTTCCTGGAAATTCGCAAGGTATAAAATGAGCTCAATGCTATGTGAAACAGCAGGGATATCACTGTTTTCAAGACAAAACTTTAAATGACGAAACTTGTGTGTAAAATTCCTTCCTATTTTTTTAGTTAAACAATATGATTCTTCTTAATTCGACACAGTTTTTATATTCCATTGTTTAGTGTATACATATTCATTATTGTCCTATCCACTTGTACATCACTTTTTGTTTAATGGAACTAAGTCATATTGCATGACATACATTATTTTCCACATCTATTTGCACGTGGTATTTGAAGAAAACAGATACAATTGTTCACCATTGTATTGGTAATTTTATCCATTGGCATTAATAATTTGGCAACAGTAAAAAAATGTTCTTACAGTTTATCTTCTCTGCATTAGCTGAATTTATTGCTTGTTATTTGGAACATTTGAGCACTTTTGTTTCACATCATTTGTACAACCCGGAACAGATGAGGTTTGTCCATTGTTGTTGTCGATTATTCTTGCTAATAGTACCGTAGTATATCCGAATCGTTGTTCTGAATTAGTCGAACTAAGAAACGGGTGATCTGCGCGTTTACCAACGACTTTAGTCGATACAAGTACACGAAGGTATATTTTCTTACTAGGGTTCATTATTCAGGCCATTCTCCTGAAAGGCTACTCCACCATATTCTACTAGAATAATGACGTTTGGCGATAGTGTGTGGCGATGAATGAATTATAAGATGCCTTTTGGTGCACAAGTACAATCGTCAACATGTCGCTGCTTATACAGAATAAGTTTACTGCGTTTTGATGCTGTGCAGAGGTTCATAGCCAGCCGATATTTCTCGTTGTTGGTTGGGTTTTTCCGCTTTATGATTTACAAAAATGGCCTTTTGGCGATGAAGTGTGTTATGCTGGATGTGTCGTAGATATTGCAGTAGAGGCAGTCGTTGCGTTCTATCAATCTATGCAGAAAACAGAACAAGACCAGAATGTGACGTTGATCGGGAGTACAAGTTCCAAGCGCCCCGTGCGTGCGTTTCAACCGTGGACATGGTTTGTATTTATATGGCAACAACAGTGAACGTGTGAGGGAACACCATAATCGTGGGAAGGTGCATAGTGAGAACGACAGATGTTGGTTGACATGGGCGAGTCAGACAATTTGAATTTGAACTCAGTGCAGATAGGGTTTGTTGCCAAGGTACAACATGGCTTACCCAGCAACAATTTCTCTCCGTTGCGACTATGGTCATTCAGGTAATCTGGCTTGTTTTATTCGTTAGGTGGCTGCTCTCCTAACACCTTCCCATTTGAGATTGGTTGTGGTAAGACTTTAGTTTTGAATCCACTTGCATGTGGGTTAGTGGAACACGTCTTAGATCGGCCCATCTTCTTGGTCTGCATTCCGCGAATTAATTTGCGAGGCACTTATTCCTCTGACTTTCCATGTTCTAAGGTTTTGAAGGTAACGAGGACAGGGTAGGATTTATAATTATCGTCATAGGAATCATTGAACATAGATTTCTCAAAATAGTTTACCCCGCAGTAATTTTCGTTATGCCCTTTTCTGTTGCACATCTGGAATCGGTGTTTCTTGAATGGGCAACAACGCACAAAATGCTTTTCGCCACATTGCGAACACTTGGATGGGGGCTTAACGTCTTGGTAGACTCGTTGATCATTCTCACGGATGCTTCGGTGCTAGATTGCTAAAACGACCGGCACATTCTGGCAGGGTTTTTGTTCAACCAACACATTCCGTTGTGATTGACATCATATTGATGTTCGGGTCTTGATAAAGTCGTGAGAGCAGTCTCGTGCGAATGTCTTAATCTTTCTCTGACTGCGAACCACAGACAAATATCAGCGATCAAAATTGGTCTTCAGAAATATCTTTGAACTAGCACCGTTCACATGATCTATTAACTTTCCCCGCGTACGTTTCAAATTCATGACAATCATCGTTGACCAATTTCATGCAATTATATCGCCTATTAAACAAAGAAGACACCTCACAAAAATTTTTCTTTAACTATTGTACAATCTAATCAAAAGTGAATAAACTTGGGGATTTTGGCTAAATGAAGATGATAAACTTCTCGTGTTCAAAGATTCCCAGTTTTCTCAGCAGCACTCTCGTTTTTCGACCATCATCAGCGTTGCTGAGGTCGGATAGAAAAGTAGCTTTGAATCAATGTATTGCGGTGCTCACATCCCCATCCCTTACAAACCACTACCGGTTTCTGGCTGTTTGCCGTCATCAGGTGGAGACAGTAAGATCAGGTTCAGTAAGCCTTGAAACAGTGGAAAAGCAGTAAACAAAATTAAACTTGTATGCCACTGTTATATAGGGTTCTTAGAAAGAACCACGATGTTCAAATACAGAATCATAAAGTGATTCCTGACCAAGTGCTCGAGGCGCATGTAAAAGACCAATGTATTGCGGTGCTCACATTTCCATCTTTTACACACTACTACCGGTTTCTGGCTGTTTGCCGTCATCAGGTGGAGACAGTAAGGCTCACTGAATCTGATCCTACTGTCTCCACCTGATGACGGCAAACAGCCAGAAACCGGTAGTGGTGTGTAAGGGATGGGGATGTGAGCACCGCAATACATTGGTCTTTTACATGCGCCTCGAGCGCTTGGCCAGGAATCACTTTATGATTCTGTATTTGAACATCGTGGTTCTTTGTAAGAACCCTAGATAACAGTGGCATACAAGATTAACTTTTTTAGCTTTGAATCACTTTAACCTAGATTCAAAGGTGAAACCGCTTTCTGAGTCGTAATTGAATTCAATGATAATGTTGATAACTGCATCCACCGCTATGTTTGTACATCAGTCTTCTTGTCTTCGGATTTGACACTCAGATTTTTCAAAAGTGTCTGGATCAAACGGGTTTGAGCTTCTTCAAATTGGCTCGCTGTTGCTAAAGTATTGATTTCAATTCTTCTGCTATGATTGCCATTTCGTATTGATGGGTTCTTTTCTTTCCGTCGCCAAATTGTTATAATGGATGTGCCGTGGATATTGCAGTAGAAAGAGTCGTTGCCTTCGATCAACCTATGCGTTGTTCTTAACCCAACAGTCAGGTACAATTTCATTATCTACACGGTGAATAGCATCAGCATGCAAGGTGACGTCCTCCAGATTAATTCGTACACCACGCATTTTTTCCTCACGGACAACACCTTCTTTTGTAGCCCATTAGAATTCAGCGACAACGCTATCTTTAATTTCGTTCAAGTATTGAACTCCTTTAGTGACATCGACTAAAACATTAGGGCCGGTTCCATCAGGCCCAAAACACCAAATTCGCCTTGCTTCTTGTACACCCAATCGATGTTCATCAGAAAGAATTCGGCCACGCTCTTTAACATCTTGATGACTCGTTATCTTGCCATCATCAATAGCCACTGAAACAGCTTAGTTTAAAGGCATAGCTCTCATATGAAGTCGATTAAGTTTATTCATTAACTTTGAAAGACACTGAATATGAGACTCCCTTGTAACCGTTTTACGATAAGAAACAACGGGATCCCTATTTTTAAGTAGTATGACAGCATGATCTTCTTCCAGATCCTTAAGCCGAATTTCTAAATGTAGTTGACCAGCACCGGCAACAATATAGTCTCCAGATTCTTCGAAAATGATCTGAACGAACAACCGGGCTGACAGTAAACTTCATTTAACGCATATTGTGTGTTCCAGAAAAAGTAGTAATGGTGCCGGTTTTTACGATATATTAATCGACGCCAACCCACCCACAAATATTGCCAAAGGGAACGTCTTCAACAGCTTCTGTATAACGAACCATCATCAAAACTGTTCGTTGTATGCAATTTTAGTATAAATCTTTCTTCTGCCTGGAACATAATTTGGCCCCATGATTCTAACTTTCTGCCCAGTCGCAGCAACTCTAGAGAAAACACGACCAAATGCGAAGGTCACGAAAGCACGACTGATGTACAAAACTCAGCGGTGGATGCAATTATCAACACTATCCCTGAATTCAATTACGACCCATAAAGCGGCTTCCTCTTCAAATCTTGAAGTGATTCCTGAGAGTGAAACAGACAAAACCAACATCCTGGTTCCTGTACCGTGTTTCGGTGTGCTCACTAAACATTTGGTGGATGACGGAGGCCGAGTAGTACCAAGGAAAAAAATTTTCAAATTTCACTTAATCAAAGGCGGAGGCATCGCCAAGCCCACTTAAACCACCACCACCGTTTTCCGCTCCGGCTTCAACCCCATCATCTCTTCCAGATGTTGAAGCAAAGAGAATCGCTCCTGCTGGTGATGTCACACCTTCACTTTCTACAATCTCATCACCAGCACCTTCAGCAATCCCATTCCCGTCGCCAAATTGTTATGATGGATGTGTCGCGGATATTGCAGTAGAGACGTCGTTGCGTTCTATCAATCTATGCGTTGTTCTTAAACCAACAGCCAGGAAAGCAGAACAAGACCAGAATGAGGCGTTGATCGGAAGTCCAAGGTCCAAGCGCACAGTGTGTGTGATTCGACCGTGGACATGGTTTGTATTTATATGGCAACAACAGTGAACGTGTGAGGGTACACCATAATCGTGGGAAGGTACATAGTGGGAACGACAGATTTTGTTTGACATGGGCGAGTCCGACAATTTGAATTTGAACTTAGTGCAGATGGGGTTTGTTGCCGATGTCCAACATGGATTACCCAGCAACAACTTCTCTCCATTGCGACTTTTGGTGTATCAGGTAATCTTGCTTGTTTTATTCGTTAAGACGGTACCCCCTAACACATTGTTACACCGAATGAGCCATTCACCTCAAATCGACTCCTTAATAACGGAATACCCGCCTCTATAACGGTCCACATGTTTTTCCGGTTAGACATCCGACAATCTTCAACAACAGGTGGTTTATCAATATGCCAGTCAAAATATGCGTCAAAATAAGTTTCCTTAGAATAAGACACAACCTAATACTGTTTTTAAAATATACTCTGATAATATAGATATAATTTCGACTATACACTTCCGACAAGTTTCTAATTATAAGTTGAGAAATCAAGATAACAAAGTGTAACTACCTAGATTCTGCACGAAAATAGGAAGAAACTTTTACTTTAATAAGTATGCTTAACTCTGGAATCTTCTTCCGAAAAAAAATAAGACATTGTGCCTCACTACGTGATTTTAAATCACTTCTCGATTCATTCATCACAGTGGAAAAATTAACAAAAATCTTCAACCTAGATATCTCACTAGGAGAATTATATAATCATGGCATTCCTGGATATTAACAATGAAATTAGTTCTACAACTTTCATAATGAACATTCACTTGGCCATTAGTATTTATGTTCCAGATGACCCCGTTTACATCTACGTGAACAAAACTGGTTCGTAGACGACACCACATCGCCTTCCAGATTCTTTTACGAATAACCATGAGAAAGAGGTTCTCCGTTTGAAACAGACATATATTTCAACAAAAAATCACAGCTGAAAATTTCGATGATCGTTTGCCGAATTTCAATATTCTTCGGGACATTTTGCACCTCATCCCTTTACTTTATTCCGTACAATAACACCTCACATATCGAATTTCTGTAAAAATGATAGATTACCTTTTACATATATCTTTTTAGCGACCGAAAAATTCACCTTTAAAATTTATTAACCATTTTTGGCTTTGTGTATACAAACAAATTGTTAATTATTGATCATGCTAAGCATGCCTTGATGATCCAAGATTAAAATTTATTTATTTATTTATTTATTTAATAAATTTCCTGTTGAAATGGGGACTGGTGACAAGCAAATGCTTTGCGCTATGTAACAACGCGGTACATAACTCAAATATTGATAATGGGGGTTTTCAATTTTCCCCACCTCTATAGCCTCGATGATAATTCATCAGAGAAACTTGAATATGAACTTCGAGCCGTCTTGGATTACGCACCCCTTCATAACAACGTTTATGGATTTACTCGTATGAGGGGATCAGACCGACCGTCTACCTTGGTCCAATATTACATAACATCCCATCGCTGTAGAGAATATCTTTTATAAATCACCAATCGAACGAAGTGATCACGTTGTCCTAGAATTCGTATAATTTTTTAGCGCTAGGCGTTACAGGGACGGAACAAAATGTGTCAGAATGCTCTGAGTGCCGAGTTACAGAGCACTAGTTTCGCACAACTGGAGTACTCTGATCGAGATAGTCATTGACGCTCTCCCTCTTACAGCACCTAAAATCTATATTGAAGGGAAATTCAATGTTTGTTTGAAGAAGACTTCTCAACCTAATAAATATAAAATCCGAAGTAGGACTAAAAAGTGGATGAAACAAAAGCCAATTTTATGGGATTGTCCTAAGGTCAACAACACAACTAATTCTGGGGTACAATTTATACTAATGCGAAAAAAACTTGTCAGCCTAATTCGAGATGATAAACAAGCTTTTCAATCGCAATTAATTTCTCAGATACACCAGAATCCGAAGCTCTTATATAGACTCCTGAACGACAGAACGAATATTAAACCAGAAGTCTTTGTTATAATCACTTCTTCCGGCTACATCGAATCCATTGAATAGAACGCTGATCTGTTAGCAGACTTTTCTGCCGGAGTTTTTGCTCCGATATCCACGGACTCTGATTATGAACAAATAATTCGATTTGACCGTCCGACCTTGAGTGAAGTATTGATTACCACGATTTTGGTAGCAAAAATTAAACGAAAAGAAATCTCCAGGGCAACAGGAGATTACTCCAAATCTGCTTAAAACCTGCCATGCACGGCTCTCTGAACCTCTATCCAACATGTTTAATAATTTGCTCCAAGCTGGTGTGGTGCCGAAAGACTGGAAACGGGGACAAATAACACACATCTACAAAGGTGGTTGCAGACCGGTGACATTGCTGTCTTCGGTAACAGAAAATGTGGAGCGAATAATAACCGCTTAAACTGTGCAACATCTGGAAACGAACGAACATTTGACAGTTGGTAAACACTGATTTCTCAGAAATCGCTCTTGTCTAACAAATTTGCTTACAAGGTTGTTTATGCGGAGGGGCTGTATTTATGCGTGCTACCTGGACATTTCTAAAGCTTCCGACAGTGTTGATCATAATTTTATCTTGAACCAACTGAAGGAACACGGTATTGTTGGAAGACTACATGAATTAATGCGTGATTACCTCAGCAAAAGACACATAGGCTTTCGTGTGGACGGCCTATTATCGAAGAAAATCGATGTCACTAGCGGTGTTCCACAAGGATTAGTGCTTGAACCAATACTGTTTCTAATATACATAAACGACTTGTCCATACCAAATGATAGTTGACTGGTTCTGTTTGCTGACGATATGAAATCATGGAGGCGAATTAGCTATTCTGTTGATTGTATTTTGCTACAAAACTATTTGAATGATTTGTACAGCAGGTCATTCGAAAATAAACTGCTATTGAATATGCAAAACTCCAGGATCATTCAGATCGGTCGTGACCTTCGCTTTTCCATCATCTAGCAAAACTCAATCAATAATTGGAGCATGGAAATCTCCGTAAATAAATCAAAGTTGTAATGGTCCAAAAAGCAAATTCTTTACCATAACTATATATTAAAAATAATGGGAATGCATAAAAACAACACAAACGTTTTATCAATATGTAAGGTTAACTTGTGTATTCAAGTGAGAGGTTAGATTTGTTCAACATATACTTGTCAAGTTCAGCTTGTAAATGTTCAGGCTTGATGCACAAATGATATGTGGAGGAAGAGTGTTCCATATAAAACAAACTCGTACAGCAAGAAACAACCTGCGACAAGTTAATGTAGAGTGCGGAATAAATAACTTGTAGCCCTGGGATCTGCTACCACATGATTCTTTTTGATGAAACAGGTGTTCAAGTTGGTGATTTACTGTATGCAGAATGTTGAACAGCAAGATCAAGTGACCCCAATCAAGACGGTACGAAAAGTCGAACATGTTCAAAGCTTCAATCCTCACCTTATATGGCCTGTTGTATAGTCCGATCACCAGTTTTGTAGCGCTTCGGTATATGCGTTTCAGTAAGTTCATGTTCTTTTACAAACATGAAGACAATGGTTAAACAGCGTACTTCATTGTTGGCCGGACATGAGTGTTAATTATTCGTCGAATTATCTGCTTTTAGAAAGTACCTATGATCATTCTGAGCAGTGCTTAGCGTTGGCTGGACTTTTTGTATACCACTGCCGTGAAGATGTCAAATTACTGCTCATGCACAAACCCCGGTCTTTCTTTTTCGTTATCCATGAAAGTTGCTGAGATCCCAGAGAGTATGTGATTTGAAATGATTTACCGACGTTCAACATTTTACATTTTTAGATATTGAATGGTAGTCAGTTTCGCAAGGACCACGTATGAAGTGATTCGAGATCTTCTGTAGAATTTGAGAATCTTTTACGGTATGTACCCTAGTCGAGACTTTGATGTCATCTGCAAATAAAATGATTTTGCTGATTACTAATTCAGTTATATCTTCCGCGTACACCATGATGAGTATTGGCTTCAAGACTGAGCCATGAGGTACGCCAATTATAACTTCTACTGAGTTATATAGTGCTCCATCAACTCTAACCATGATAACTCTACCAGTCAAGTAATCCTGTGTGTAGGTCAATAATCTGCGCCCATCCCGAGCTTCTTCAATTTTTGTAGCAGTATGCTGTGATTAACACGGTCAAAAGGTTCAGACTTATTCAAGTAACAAGCATAGATGTTGCTGTTGGCCTCCTTCGGTCGATGTCGACCATGGGTGTACATCACAATCGCATGAATGTTCATGTTCTACAGCTTTTGGAATGACTAAACAGTCATATTGTGGAGGAACAATCTCTCTTGCAGCACTGGCAACGAAAGTCAGAACTCGGTTGTATTGCATCAGTCGCACGCCGGCGGTGTGATCAGCGTTCAGCAGCCAAGAGCTGTATCGGCTCCTCCCCAGCTTGCAAACGACATTTTACACAATGCCTCCAATGTGAGCGGTGAAAAGCAAGTTCTTCCCTACTGGCCAAGAGCTCTCAGATATCTTTTGCAAACATCTTTGTACCGCAGGTGCGGTCTGCCTAATGGTCGACTGCCAAACTGCAACTCACCATAGAGTAGATCTTCCGGAATACGACCATTTTTCATTCTGTAGACATGACCAAGCCAACGCAGGCGGCGCTGTCGCAACAAGGTGAACAAGCACTGTTGACCAGCTTTTGAAACCACTTCAGCATTAGTCACTTAGTCCATCCACGATATGTTGAAGATACGACGGATGCTTCGTAGAAGAAAAATATTCAGCTTTATTTCGTGTCTTGCGTGGGTGGTCCAGGTTTCACTGCCGAACAGTAAAGCATTTAGTACAATCATCTTTGTCTTTACAGTCAGCTTGCGGTAACCTTAGACACGGGAGTTCAATCGTACAGAATGAGAGCTGCTCTACTAACCCGCTTATCAATCTATGTGTGAAGCGAGAGGTTATCCTCCACAGTTAAACCAAGATATGTGAAATGATGTACTGTTTCGAACTGACAATTTTCAACAGTGATGATGGCTGGCGACACAGTCTCTTGAAACAAGACGTTTGGCCTTGCTTATGCTAATTGTTAGGCCAAAGTCTTTGCATGCTGACTCAAAACAGTCCATTAGCGAATGAAGCTACTCTTAGTAATAAGCGATAAATGCTGCATCGTCGGTAAACAGCAGGTCACGGATTAGCACATTTCGTGCCTTGGTTCGTGTTCCCAACCGGTTCAGGTTGAAAAGCTTGCCATCACTTCGCGTGCGTAGATAAATGCCTTATGACCTCGTCCTGAAAGCGTGCTTCATAAGCAGAGCAAAGGAAATGCCGAACAGCGTGGGAGCAAGAACATACCCTTGTTTGACGCCTCGGCGAATTTCAAATGCTTCTGAACTGCAACCGTTAAAATGGACTGAGCCTTTCATGCCTGAGTGGAACGAAATAACAAGTCTCAGCAGCCTTGGGGGGCAGCCTATCAGATCGAGCATTTTGAAGAGACCCTCCCTGCTGACGTAGTCGAATGCTTTAGTTAAATCAATAAAAACAGCGTATAATGGCATACGCTGTTCCCGACACTTTTCTTGAAGTTGTCTCAGGGAGAAGATCATGTCAACGGTTGATCTTCCCTTGCGGAAGCCACATTGAGATTCGGAGTAAATTCTATCAGCTAAAACTTGCAGCCGGATCTGTGAGACTTTAGCAAACAATTTGCCTACAGCATTCAGAAGTGTGATTCCTCTGTAATTGTTGCAGTTGCCACTATCTCCTTTATTCATAAATAGTGTGATGATCATTGTGTCTCGCATCTCTTGTGGGATACACTCCACCTGCCAGCACTGAAAAAGCGAATGAAAAGGTTGTTATAATGCTGCTTTACAGCAATTGATGAGCTCAGGTGGAATTTCGTCGTCATCAGGGGCCTTCTCATTCGCTAAGCGGTCGATTGCCCGATTGAGCTCATCAAGAATATAAGGAGTATCTAGATATTCAATAGTCGGCAACCGCTCGACGTTTTCAAATACACGCAGTAAAACCGTACTGTCTCTAGAGTAGAGAGAGGAGAGTTGCTCTACCCATCTTTCCAGCTGCTGAGTTTTGTCCACAATCGGGTCACCAGATACAGACTTAATGGGAGCCGTTTCAAGTTTGTTTGGACCAATGGCTCTCTTGATCCCATAATACATGCCGCGAAAATTTCAAGTATCCGCAGCTTTCTAGTTAATAAGGCTAATTTCTGTCCCATAGTCATTTGCACATCGTCTTGGAGTCTGCTGGGCCTTATTTCTAGCCGCTCTTAAAAGTCGTAAGTTTCCATCTGTTGGCATAACTTTGAACCTTAAGAATGCTGACCGTTACTCACCCAACACAGCAGTGATCTCAGAAGCTTTAGCTTCGAACCAGTCGCTCGTTCGAGCTTTCTTCGAACCGAAAGCGGAAAGTGCGACTCAGCATATGCAGCGTTTTATCGATTCCCAGTTTTCTAGAGCCGATTCAATTGGGGTTGTCTTGCTGAACTCGGCTTTGAAGGCTTTTCCAAACCGCGCAGCTAGATTAGGTTCGCACATGCTAGTGACGTCTATCCTAGGCTAAGCAGACAATTTGGTGCGGTGAAATCTTGTGTCGGAAAACTTCTGTTTTTCATAGACCAGTAAATGATCAGTGTCACAGTCTGCTTTGATATAATCTGGTGAGATGTACAATTCCTATGTTCGTGCGCCTAACAAGAATAAGATCAATTTAATGCCAATGCTTAGAGCGAGGATGTTTCCAAGAGACCCTATGCTGTGCGTCTGTTTGAAAGAAAGTGTTACTGACACAAAGACTGAACTGTGTGCGTAATTCTAAAAGGCGTTGTCCATTTTCATTGGTTTTACCTACACCGAACATCCCGAGACAGTTTTGCCAATAATCGTAATCTGCACCAACTCTAGCATTGTAATCACCCAATACCATTACAAAGTTTGTTTGTGGCACGTTTTTGAGGACTGTTGCGAGGTTATGATAAAAAGCGTCTCTTTCAGAGGCGTCGCAGAGAGCGTCGATGGATAAAATTTGACTAACGTATTGGTGTCATTGATGCACTTCAGATTTCGAGTCCAAATCCGATCGCTCCCACTAGTGCTCGGTTCTGCTGCTTTTAGTAGGTCGTTTCGAACGGCAAACCCAACGCTATGCAGTCGAGGCTCTTCAGAACTCCTTCCTTTCCCAAGAATGTGCAATCTCTTTCTGATAGTATACCAGTGTCTGGTAACCGCGTCTCTTGCAGGGCAGCCACGTCGACATTCAGCCTCTTTAGCTCATTGTTTATCACAGCTGATTTTATTACGCCTCTGATATTCGAGACGTGGTCATGAAATCCAGGAATCATAAACCCTACGTTCCAGGTTCCCAGTTTTAGTAATGACACTTGTATTTTAGTAGTTCGTTTCGCTAGTGCCGAAACAACAGTCTGCTTGTCGGTCAATCCTAACTCCATGCACCAATTGAGGATAGCAGATCGTGGCGAGACGGCAACCATATTAACTGGGAGCTGCCCAGGTTGAGGAGGCGGTGCCGTCTAATGGACTTAAAAGGTCTATCCCCACCCGTCGGAAGTAGCCTCAAGGCGTAAAATCTCCTAAGCAATCGGCAATAGCATTTTAAACCGCTTGACAACCTTGGAACCAAAAGCATATATAGGGTAGTCATTATCCACGGCTCGAGTTTCTTTCTTAAGCCACCCGTGCGAAGTTTTATAACTTTTAATTATCCCGACAACTCCCAAGGCTCCCAAAGAAATTATGGTCTCAGTTTCATAAGTCTACGATCCACGTTGTTCAAGTTCTTTCTAATTGTGACCCTGCGCGTGGTTATTTCGCAATTTACACTCAACCATTTAGCGAGAAATCATGCAGAGTTAGAACTTCGCTTCATTTCAATCTGTGAACACACCATAGCAATAAGTTAACGGTTCAGACTAGTCTAAGGCAATTCTCAAAGGTTTTTTTGGCGGACATCCGGCGCATGCCTTAACCCCAGACGAAATGCTTTAGGTACTGCTATAAAGTGTTCTCTTTCATCATGAAGAGGGTCAGAGGCAGAATCAAGTCATTAACTATTATGGTTAATCCTGGCCACTGCAGCAACCACTTTGAATTTATCAATAACAAATAACTTCTGCACCTCAATATGTTCATGCAATTTCGTGACATTACCCTTATTTAAAATATTGAGTAAACAATGTTCCGGCAAAGAATCAACTTCCGCGAATGTGCGCAAAGATGCTGATTGCAAGCAAGCTCGCTCCAAACATGTGTGGTCCTCATTCTTCGGTGAGGATTAGTCGCTTCCTAGTTTCATTAAACGGGCCTTACTGTTCATTGAGAGTCGTTTGTCAAACAATTTTGATCATATCTTCGTTGTATCTTCCCGGATTCAAACCATTTGAAGAACTCCGTGTATCACTGGACCATATCTTTCCGATTCCTTACTTTTTGATCGTGTAAATCCAAATACAACAAAGTTACCCGTTTGAAGGAAAAAGATAAATTTCTTCAGACGCACAACGTTTTTCCCAGCACCAACTGCCCTACGGATTTGCAAAGACCACATTGAGCTACAGTTTTCGATACCTAATTTCATGTTTTATCTTCTGTGGTTCACGAGTTATCGCGGATTAATTGTTTAATGCTGAAATCTCGCCACCGAACACAGTCAAATCACTCTATCGTCAAAACACATTATCGATCAGCTGACAAACCCTATGCAACCCACAAACATGTGCGAACGTGTCACTAGATCCACTGCCCAGACACAAAAATCGATCCAGCTGTGGCCGTGAGAAGTATTCATGCGGCGGCGACACGGTATCGGTATGACCTATGCATCACGTGTTTAGATCCGGGAAGCGTTAATACTGTTTGAGTTAAATGCACTTTGGAGGGTTCCACCAACACGAATCATGTGATGAGAATTTGACAGATGTTTGTGCGCGGCTTGTGAACGATGAAAATCGCCCATCTGTTTTTAAAGTTTGTACTAGCTGTATACATTACAATTAAGACATCCGTCACCTCAGTAAAGCATCGGCTTTAGCTAAAGAGCCTAATGAAATGGAGAGTAGACTGTCACACCTGGAAAACCAGTTTGCATAAATGAGAAATTTAATGGAGGTATTGATAAAAAACTACAACAAAGGATCCAAAACATTCAGCTTGATCTTTAAACACAACTAGTTCCCAAAAATATTCCATAAACTGGCAACGAGACACTTGAGAGATGGATAAAACATAGTCAATACTAAAGACATTCTCCCCAAGTGTTGTGTTTCTGAAACCAGCTTCAAATAGGGTTTCGCTCAGCATTATCTGTACCAATGTGCCAGAGGCAACTGAGACACTATTCTCGACTAGACAGCAGCATGATTTAGCCAAATAGTCGTAACTGTGCGCTAGGGTGAGCCTAAAAACTATCAATTCGGTTTCACTGGCTCGCATGACTCGTGCTCCAAAAAGCGCCGCACCGTGATAAACCGAGATTGCTCAAATTAGTTTTGCAAAGTGAAAAAGAACTAGAAGATATACTTTCATCTGCATACTTGTTGCAAAACTGTGAAGAAAACATACCACATATCTTTGCTGACATACCCTGATCCGAGCGGACTCTATCGGCAGTAAATAGGAACATTGGAAATGTGCGCGACCTTCGTAGCATTAAAATCCCGAACGTTTCTCGAGCTGCGGATAGTTCAAATGCAAAGTGTTACTCCGACCACGACAAAAAACAATGGAAATATTTTAGTGACGCTATCCAGACGAACAATACAGCTGTTATCAATAATTTTAGGATTCCGACATCACCGCTACGCATTCATGTACAAAACTATACGTATTGACTGAACTAACAACCACACAGTCACCAGACGTGATTGCTGTAACTGAGACATGGTTTCATCCAACTTTAACAGAGAATGAAGTTGTTATTGAGGGTATATCTGAACTTCGTGGCGATCACCTGATTCGAGGAGGTGGTGTTACGCTTTACCACATTCCGAGGCTGCTCTGTTAAGAGATCACTTATGACGACTTACAACGTCGTCTCTACTTTGTCGAGGTCGCCCGACTCAAGAAGGTCGTATTGCGATTTACCACATTCCGAGATTGCTTTGTCAAGAGATCACTGATGACGACTTACAACTACAAGTCACATCATGGTGTTCGCCAAATGTAACAGCAGGAGACAAATGCATAGTGGGTGTGATTTAGCGTTCGCCCTAAGCCAACGAAGCCTACAATTCAGTATTACTTACAAATATACGCTTAACAGATACAGTGACAGAATTCATCTGATCGGAGACTTGAAACTGCCGAACTTTAAGGGAATTTCAGTTTATCCAGAAAACTCCTTAAATGCTATATAATAACGGTTGCTTGAAGAAATTCTACTCTACAACAATATTTTCAACAATACCCGTTTTCGTTGTACTGATACGCCGTCTATCTTGGACTTGATACTGACAAATCTCACTTATGA
Source organism: Atriophallophorus winterbourni (assembly GCA_013407085.1). Lineage (NCBI taxonomy): Eukaryota > Metazoa > Platyhelminthes > Trematoda > Plagiorchiida > Microphallidae > Atriophallophorus > Atriophallophorus winterbourni. Next base: position 22,855 of record JACCGJ010008888.1, read on the forward strand.
AGCACCAATAGGACTCAGCGACCACTTAGTTATTACGTTTGATTATATTTGCCAGGCAATCGGAACAAGTGACATCAACAAGCAGAGAACAAAAATTGATTTTTCACAACTTAAAACTACCCTTGAGAACGACACAGAACGTGGTTTTAAGTCAGAGAATGTGCACGACCAGTGCCAGTGGATGATAAACGAACATAAATTTGCCGTTAAAAATGCACTCTCATCTTGTTCCAAGGGTGCAAAAAAGGGATATACGTTTGAGCTGAGATGACGAAAACAAAAGTAGTTGTCTTTGCGAAATGTTGCTTGGCGGGCTCATCGCAATGATATCACTGTTAAGGGTTGGGAGACATTCCGTTTTCTGAGAAATAGGGTAAACAAACTTGTTGTTGATGACAAATTGAATTATCAAAAATATTAACCAAACAAAATTGAATCAAACTCCAAAATACTCTATAAGATCATAAATAACCGGTCTATGATGAAACAAATGGTTGTCGCTCAAAAGGCACGTGATGGGACAACAACCTCAACATCGCAATCAGCCGAAGTTCTAGCCCATTTCTTTTCCAGTGTCTTCATCCCACGAAACACAGTTACCTGTTTCTTAACTCCCGTAATCTCACATAAAAACGTTTTACAACAACAAACTATATCCGCGGACAGTGTCCACCGCACTTTGCTAAATCGCAGTCGGAAAACACGACTTAAGAAAAAGACACTCTTGCCATTTAAACTTTCTTCTTGCCGTCGATGACTCGACACAAGATGTAGACGAAGGTCTCACCATACACACTTGCTATCTTGATATGTCAAAATCATTCGATCGTGTCAACTACAGTCTGTTACTACAAAGAATAGAGCAATGTGGCACCAAGGGTTAATTTCTAGCCTGGTTGTAGGATGATCTCCGCGATCGTGTCATTCGAATATGGGGTGATGGTGCTTTGTCACGACCCAGTAACTAGAGGTGTGCCGCAGGGATAAGTGTTTGGACAAATTCTTTTATTGATCGACTTAACTAACTTGTTCGATGCAACATTTTGTTATTTGCGGATGACATTGAGCTGTGGACACAACTACGCACAACTGAGGATTGCAGACACCTTCAGCTTGACCTCGATGCCTTACAGGACTGGTCAGTTAGAACAGAACTCCCTTTCAATGTCAGAAAATGCAAGTTATTGACTGTTGAAAGACATTTCGAGTTCCTTACACCGTTGGTAGCACTGACAAGAAGAAGGACTTAGGTGTGTGGTTGAGCAGCACTTTGAAACAGTCACATAACGCCACAGCTGTCTATGAAAAGATGTCAAGAGTATTGCTTCTGCTAAAACGCGTGTTCTGGAGTTTCACGAAGCAAACTGACTATTGATTAATTAATACGTTCTTGTGGTCAACCAAGGAGTATGTGTTTCAGTCTGGTCAACCTGGTTACAATAGACATCAGCTACTTGCAGAGAATATATCATCGGACCACCAAGATCGTTGGTTATTTAAAGCACAAACAATACAAAGATGGTATTACAAGTCTCAATTTCTTCGACCCCCGCTATCACCGTCTCAGAGGTGATTTGATACAACGTTCAATATATTGCACATCCACAACCATTCCCTAAATAAACTATTTAAACGACTACCACCTTGAGCAAGTCGGAGTCATGAAGACGTTACTTATTTCCGACTCGAGACTGAACTGTTGAAGGTATTTTTATTCTGTATGTGTATGATTTACCTGTAACTCACTAACACGTAATGTTGCACATTCGCCAAACTGGAATATTTTCAAATCAAACATGGACAAATTTATGTAGATCAATTCAAACATTGAACCGATATATTCTACACCATTACAACTTTGAACCCATGCATCAAAGTAAACCAAACATCTTGACCGCAAGGATTTATATGTGCCATCAATCCGATTAAAAACAGTTTCTGACTTATGTATTTCTACCTGATTCCTGACATGCTGAGTAGCAAACAAATCCCGTATTTACTACCTATGTAATTCGTAACTCCCATATTATTCTGTGGTTTTTGTAAAGCTATATGCTTTTAGGACCAGCGCTGCAGGAGAGATTGTTCCTCCCGAATCGGACTGTTTAGTCATTCCAAAAGCTGTTGAGCATGAAAATGCGTGCGATTGTGATGTACATCCTTGGTCGACATCGACCGAGTGAGGTCAACAATAACAACATGCTATTAACTGCATTAAATTGAATTGAGCCATGCTCATGTATCAGAAGATTCTGAAACTACTTGATGCTGACTACTTCCGTGTTAACACCAGACGAGGGTAGGCTAACATAACGTGCGAATAATATCGCATGCTATCTTCTGGAGTCAATGATATATCTCTGGCTGCATTTCCCTAGAGCTAATTTGCATCCACTTGAAACAGGTTTTATTATATCCGGAAACTTTTTCGGACATAAAAGACTTGCATCTTTCGAGAGAAAAAGATCCCGGTGAATCTCTTGCAGGTAATGATGCATGATCCATTCTGGAGATTAATGAGTCATAATCATGTTCAGTTCCGTTGACAATTAGAGAAAATTATATGAGATAATCTTGAAATAAACAAGATATCCTCAATAGCGTCGAAAGATTCGTAGGCAGCAATCTTTATACGTTGACCTTTCTCACATTGTCATGATGTTTTCACAAAATTCAACATTTGCTAAGCAAACGACCGCATTATGTTTCAAGGGTGGTTTTGTTTTAATGCACCTCAGCTACACAACTTCATGGAAGCGAAGCTGAATCCATATGAATCTGCCAGCTGGGCAAAATATTCTAGAGAGAATACAAGGTAAAATATGAATAAAAGATTTTATGATGTATTTCACGCAATCTTTACCGTCAACTCATAGATATAGAACATAAATTATGGTACTAAAATGAAACGCATGCAAAATGATGTCTAATATTAACTTATTAAATTTGATAAATATTATTCGACAAAATCCTATGCGCTAGCGATATTGAAGTGAATTTTTAATTACTGTTCGCTTGCTTTGATTCAGCGGTGTATTATGCCAGCAGGCCAATAGAGAAATATTTTTACGATAATATAAACTTCCATTCACAGTTACACACGCCTGTGTTACTTACGAATCAATCCTGGTAGTGGCGGGTGTTTTCAAGCACACCTCCGAAAGAATCTGGCATTCGTTTCGACTTGGTCGACTATCGCCCCGTGATACTGATACTTATTCGTCTTTTTGCAGCACGAAATAGTATCTAATATGAGCCCGAGAGAAACAGTGTACTTCAATGCACTTCAATTTTGTGTGCCAATGTTTTAAAAATCCACAGAAATTTCCCAGAGCTATAGAAATATGGTTTAATAATTTTAAGGTGTGAGAATCAAAAAAAGCTTTTAAAAGCAACAGGGTGGAATGTATAGCGAATAGTGAAAGTAACGTTTAGTAAATTTTGGACTTCGATGGCAGGTAGGGCATCAACACGGGTTAGGGCTACAGAGCATATCTTCCAGAGAATAATCATATCAAGTTGCAGCTTGTGTCTGGAGTGACAGAACTGGAGGAGATCTAAAACGTTACAGTTGAAATGCGTGTGGCAAAAAAGAATTGTTATAAAAATATATCCATGATCACGGCATGCATAAATGTATTTCATGAAAATGAGCGTCGATTTTTGATTTGATATAACTGAGAGAGTGAGAACACAATATTTTTAGGAAGATAGGTCCAAGCTACACAATCACGAATAAAGTAGAAGTTTCTTCTGCAGTTGAAGCCTAAGATCACTAAAACGAGTTTAATGGAGTGGCTGCGTAGATACGAAGTTTTCGATTTTAAAGCGAGCAGAATTGAACAGGAAAGATTTGGTGTCGGCAAAATTTGGTAAAAAATAAAAGTAAGATCCCCACGGTTCTGTTTAAATATAATAGACAACAAGTAGAGTTTCGCGAGGATTTTAGGGAGGACATGAAAAAACTCTAACTAGCTTGGTTGCTTGCCGCTGCGGTGCATCAAGCAAAATATCTCCTTTAGTAGCAATGGTTTCCAAACCTGCACTGCATACTCCCTATGTGACGCCAAAGGAATGCCCTCAAGGAAACGAAATGAAGATCGCTTAAACTAATTGAGGGCTCGGTGTAAAAGACATACCTTGGTGATGGAGGAGTTGGATGTTTTCATGTACTTTGCGGAGACACAGATCTTATTGTGTGCTGACACCCAGGACACGTTCATTGATTTTCACCTGTAGTAATAGATCTCCAAGATAGCAACATGGAATAAAGCCTATACGAATTTTCATGTCGCTAATTGTGTTACCGTCTTTGTTGCTAAACTACTTCTAACAAGAATTTCGACCCAAAATAATCAATTTCGACATTTGATATCATTTATGTAGTCAATAATTATTTTTTCAAGAAATTCAAATTGTCATAGAGTTTATCAAGTGATTTTACCAATTCAATAAGAAAGCTTCAGTGAAGAAAACATGAATAAAAATTACTCGAAACACTGTAAATTGAACACTTCGCATGCGACGAGATACCGTCAGATAATTCGTCGTCTATACACGTGATATCGATAGTGTAAACATGCTGCCATCTTAGTTGTTGTGTTTCGGATTTATTTTATTCTAAGCTGTTTGTATTGAAATATGTAATAACAAGACAAAAATTAGTATTCCAGACGAAGGCAGATGAGATTTGTATATATATTTTGTATAACCTTTTCTGTGCAAGCATGTAACCAACAAGTTAGGCATCACCAAATATAATTTTGTTTCTGTGGGTATTCTTGTTGTTGGATCCCTTGTACATGGAATACATAATTAGTTCATTGGCAGAATAATAGAGGTAGAGTAATATATCAGAGAACTACTTTCAAATTCGAAGTTGAATGGATTTAAAACTATGTTCTCTGAACTAATCATCAAAGGAATCTATCAAGTTTTCCTTAGAAATCGTTTCCTCAATTTGAAGTTTACATTATTATCGTAATTTTATTGCATCTTATTAAAATGGGTATAAAAATACATTTCCTGGGAGATCGTAAATAATGAACGGAAAATAATGGATTCAGGAATATTACTTTCCGTAACACTCTTCCACGCGGGATACCATTGTGTGAGAGCTTCGTTCTTCCTAATACGACTGAGTAACAAGGAATAGATTTGATTATGATTTTTTTCAATTGACTTCTCATCACACTAGACATGAACAGCAGTATTGCATGCATAACTTACGCAGATGCTTCGAAGGAACATGAACACTGTGATTTTTATTTACACCTCCATTGTTGCGGTGTTGTACAGCTACGAGCTTTTTTATACCATAAATTGTCATCCTGTCATAAAACCATGCCACAACAAAATCCTAAATAGATGTAGATAAGCTGGATATAATAGCTCATAAATATGCGGATTACTAAGCACGGGCGCATCAAGTGGCTTAATATAGTCACATATGGACTCAATCAAACAGTGTAAACGAGTAGAGAAAAAAATGTACATTTTCCGTGCTGCTTCCACTTCTAGGCATCATGAAAGGCTATCCACGTAAATCCATTGGACAACATACAAGTTTGATCAAACAACATGAAAAACGACAACAAACGACCGCGTTGCATGATTTTGAGCAGTATATCTGAGAGGAGTATATAGTGCTATGTCTTATGTCACTAACCGAGAGCAAGGAGACAAGTCGCTCTAACAGCAACCAGGTTCATTACCAAGATTCAATTTGATTGCGATGTCAGATTAATTCCACACTCAAAACGACAACAATTATTGCCTCATTGAAATGCATGTTCCAGCCAGCTATTTATGTGCACGTTAATATCATTTTCGATATCCAAGATTCTACTACAGTTACATTACGTATCAGACGATTCCAGGTTATTCGAACGATTATGCGGAAACAGCAATTAGTTAAATCTAGAAGGCACCCTCGTTTTGCCCTTCACATATTTAAATTTTATGAACCACACGAAATTTGAGTTAACAGATTTTGTTATTGAATCTTGGAAATAAACGTTTATGACGTTCAAGAGTTTTGATAGATTCACGAAGTATGTTTTATAGTGATCGATTAACGCTACTTTTCAAATATAATAGCAGTCTGTGGCGGTTAAAGCATCGATTTTATGACTGTTGTTTTCAATTTTAAAATGAATCTTGATGAGACATGTGGGTCTTTATTTTCTTTGGCTTGCTTGACAATAGATGTACATCGTAAGCGCAAAAACCTTGATACTCTACAGATTTTTGTTTTGGCAAAACAGTTCGATTCAGGAGGAACAATTTTTCCAAGAGCGCTTATGGCGATAGGCACTACATGGACGAACGACACCAGCTGCACGCTAACGGCATAATATACGATTAGCAGCCGATCGCAATATCTGCCATTTCCTGGCTTACAGACGACGCCTTACACAATGCCTTTAAAGTGAGCGATCGAGAGCAAGTTCTGCACAACGCGTAGAATCAATGTCTCTTTGGCCAACGTCTTTATGTCGCAATTGCGGTCATTACATTTCAACATTTTTCTATTTGAGGTCCAATTTAAAAAAAATAGTGCAAGAAGTTGAACGGGGAATGCTTTCTCAAATCAAATGGTTAAATAACCAACATATCGGTTCTGCTAGATACACATTCAAAGCTTTCAGATAACATAAAAGTATGTTATCTGACCATATGAATTCTTTGAGATTAAATAAATTACATGTACCTACGAGGTGAAAATATTCCATAACTTTATAAAGGATGAATTTTCATGCAAAATAATAAAAATGTGATTACTAAATTAACAGAGTAAAGTTGCAAATAAATCAAATGTATTTTGAATCATCAGTAAGAACAAAACAGCGATACGGTTACACTGGTAACATGTTGCGCTCTAGCGCAAACCGCAACCCATGTTGAACAAGAGGTCCTTTACGATTTTTTTATAACGGCCCCCGAAATCGTGCCACGGAAAAATAAGTAGTGGTTTTATGTTATTTTGAACATGAATACGAATTTTAGCCAAACTATCCGAAAATGATTAAATAGAAAATAATAAGCGAAATACAAGCTAGTAAAACCTATCAAACAAATCCAAACGTAGGATATCCTGGTAGCATTATCGCTGGAACACCGGCACAAATTCGTCGGGAGCGTTAATATGAAAGGATACAAGGCAAATGGCAGAGCACAGACTGTGACACATGCCGTCTAATAGTGTCCAAAATAACGTTTAATCAGATTTCGCCAAGGCCAATTGGTTAAGAATTCATTAAACCAAGTACAGTAGATCATGTCTTCAAAACAATGCTGTCTAAATAAACGATTTTTACCGAAACTGATGTCTTCAATAGAATCAAAAGTAGCTATTGGACTGCTATGCGTCAGGATTCGAAGTGTTTAGACTAACTCTTAGCACGATTCAGATGAAGGTTTTCGGTCAAGCGACGGTGCGGTCTCCTGGCACCACTTTCGTGCATTGTCAGCTTGAACCAGTGCATTCCTTCGCCTATCTCGTTTAATCTATTGCAAGTGATCTCCCACAAGTCACTGAGATTTAAACTCCCTTATCCCAAGCAAACACAATATTAATGTGGACAAGAAAATGATGATATAGGGTGTGTGTACTACTAGATTAATTATATGGCAGCAAAACTTGGAGCGCCAAAACAATACACGAACGTCAGCCAAATGATTTTCGTTTAGAAAGCGTGCGACATTATATGAACGTATCGATTGTAGATTGATCGTCCTCTATAACGAGTCTAGCGGACATGTTCACGTTAAGTAGATAACGTAATTTAACCTGACTGGATTGTGTCTACGGTTGATGAACAGCGAGTTTCAGAATATTAATCTCTAAACACTTGAAATCGCAATAAGCCCTTCGAAAAGGACCGCATCTGCGTAAGTATAAAGTTATGAAAACTCTCGAAATTAACCAGAGGGTAAACAAAAACTAGTTACCAATCATCCAATTCGCGGCAAAATGTAAAACGTCGACAACTGGGTGCTCCCAAATACACAATCCGATTGCATAATCACGTTAATTAATGTGGACTATAAGATCACCACGCGCTTGCAATGTATAGCTGTGACCAAAATCGACCGAGGGTCAACAAAATCAAAACGGGAAAAAACTATTCACCAGATTTCATTTATATTTTGGATCAGTTAAACACACTTACTTTTACATAATTTTAGATTTCGATTCCGTTTGTCCGATATTAACTTACCAAGATTTAAACGTTTTTATTACGACCATCTAATTGCTGCTTTTTGTTAGAAGAGGAAGTTTACGGTGTAATCAATACCTAACCTCAATAGTCAAACTTTTTCTTTACAGAAATTCTCAGCGAAAGGAAAAGTAGATTTGTATTCGAATCATGTCAAAATCGTCAACTCATCCCCAATGCAAAACTTACGCATAGATTGGGTGCAACTTTGAATTACAAGAGTGGATCAGGAAGGATCGGTCCTGGGGCTTATAACGTAAGAAGCAAGAAAAGCTAATATATAGCAGATTTGCACCCCAGACAATCTACGAGTAAAACCAACAAGCGCGAAAGGCTATACACTAGGTGCGCGAACAGCGGAAAGATGCCCAGAACTTCCAAAAGTAAGTTTATAAGATAGATATAAGATTCCGAAGATTGAAGGCGAGGCGGACGTGGTCCCGTCGTTAGAGCATCGAGCAACAATCAAACAATGCATTAAACCGTTTAATCAAGGTGCCGATCGATTCAAAGCATCAGGCCAGGGAGAATCATGCGCACCGGGGTAAGACACATTAATTGATAAAATGTTTTAAGTTGTTCGATCGATTATAAATCCGGGTTCTGAAAGCATATATACAGAGTAAACAAGTTGTGCTTGTAAGGCTGGTATGACAAACCCGTTCAATCGCATGTGTCCACACATGTAGCTGGGGTTAAACAGCACGAAACTGGTCGTGGCGTGCGTGTGATGGAAGTGCTTGTAACTATGAATTTTTAGTTTCAAACTCACGGGTTTTGCCGCATCCATATGTGTGTGATCACATATGATTGAACAAGTTGGTCGTACTGGCCTTATTCAGCAATGCTGCGTTCCCTGTTTAAACCATACTGTTCAGCTTTCAGGACAACATGGTGCACGAATTCTCATGTAATCGGTGTGAACTCTCATTTTGTCACAGTTGGAGTACAGTGTTGCTAAGTGTTCCCTAGAGTACTGGAATTCAGTATTGCAAATACACAAGTGATTGTAGCCTGCAAATTCAACTAAACAATTGCGGTTCTCACAGTGCTGCCCCGAGCCAAATATATCATACTTTCGGTTTGTTGCAGTATCTGCGTGCATACCAATCGCCGGTCACAGGCATTATGCCAATTCCAGTAATTCAACAACGGATTGAAGCCAGCAATAGAAATCGTTTTTTGCATTTTGTTCGGTAGTGATAATCAGGGCAAACACCGAAGCCATTGTAATTTTGCAGGGATGCCCCCTTAGATTGACCAATGCAATTGTTGGTGATAACGGCGTCCATGATAAGAGTGCTTGCTTTGCATGATTATGAAGAGCTGTTGCTACCACATGCTGCCCAGATATACCATCAAGCCCGCAATGAAGGAATCAATGTGTAGAATTGAATCCAGGATCTCTAATGGGTTATGATCCGCATTCAGGTAGGTGTAACTCGGAAAGCCAAGCAATATCTACTCGGTAGTCTAGTAGAGAGCGAATCGTAATGACTCGACTAACCACATCCAATGATGTCCTCAAATTCAAAAATCCTATGTAAAATCCCTACGTATATTTATGAGCCAGCTTGCTTACTTTTCACAATACTCGCGTCGCTCAGTGGGTCACGAATGTACAAAAAACATCATACCACGATGTTCAGTTTACACGCGACGAACATAACTTAGGGTCAGAAATGATATTCTGATGACCTCAAACTATAGAAAACATTAACATAGAACAACCTGTGGGAATGAGAACGACCAAAACTACAGTTCGAAAGTATACATTCTACGTCATCACGTCTGACCGAGACTTGACCAAGACAAGAGTTCAATCGCTCTAGTAGGACTAAAAGACAACAACTGCCAAGAGATTGAGCGGATACAACGGAAACAATTGCAGAAACATTTCCTACATAATACTCCGGTTCAAGAAGCACGTTCGACAAAATACGGCATCTCCGTTGTTCCCATCAATCCCTTGTTAGGATTAACCGTTAAGTAAAGGCTTCGTCAAGAGATCTTTTGTTAAAAATGGCTGTAGTGAGCAAAATGAGTTACTATGCGCATAAAAACCGTTTTGTGTTTGATTGTAGAGAGCTTCTACCATTCAAATTTTCGCAAGCAACCCTTTTCAACTTCAGTGTGGGCACGTACGAACTTGTCAGCCCGAAATGCGTTCGTGTAAAATGGCAGACGGATACAATGCGGAAACCCATCGATCTGCCAAGTGCTGAAAAGCTGAGCACCATTCCAATCAACACCGAAAAGGTAATGTGAAGTCAAAACTTTAACCCTCATTGATTTCAGCTCCGATCGACTACAGAATACAAACGCAAACAACGAAAGTTAGCCTACATGAAATTATTCTTTTAAATCGGACATCAGTTTGCGGAAGACGAAATGCCGTAGCAAACAAAAGATAAACTTGTCAAATAGGCAATTTTGTAATAATAAAAGAATCATCAGATTGTCTTCCAAAGATGGTTTTAAATGAAAATAAATAAATGATATCTACGTACGAGTTAATATCTTATGCTAAAATTCGATCGACTGATTGACGTTCATTAGAACCTCGGGTCAGATTTACCAGTAGAACCAGTAAAAGAGCTAAACCTGTTTTCTATTTAGCGTGTTGCAATAAAAACATATTCGTACTGAACGTCTACAGGTGATGGCCACATAAAATCGCGTATCAATCACTCTCGCCCTTGGTGCCAAAGGTTGTCATAGCCGGGGGTGGCAGCGGGGATAAGCTCCCACTGTTTATAAAATGCTCCCATATGGCGCGCGTTTCAAATAGCCTCTGACAACCAAGTCCAGCTTCTGACCTGCACTAGTGGCTCTCCGAGCCCGGCGGAACTACTTCTACCAAAATGAGAAGGGGCGACTGCGAGTGACTGGCGCCTGAAAACCAGTTTGCTTCGGGCAGATGTAGCTCGTTAGTCTGGGAGGGCATTTCATCTAAGGGAAGGAAAACCATGATTTTAAACCTCCGCTGCCTTGCGAAATACCCTATAGCGGGAAAGGCTTTGGGAGAAAACCGTGAGGAAAAACCTGGAACAGAGTCTGGTAGACGGTTAGTTGGTGCACACCACCTCTTTCTGGCAACTCCCTGCAGTCATGCAGTTCGCACTTGGTTGTGCAAAAGCTAGAGAAGCTGACCCAAACAAACGCCGAGTGGTGCTGGGGACGCCGCTTTGTACCCAAATTCCCAAGAATCTTTATTGAAGCCGACTCATCCTCCAGGACCTAGTCGCACACACGTACAAGTACCCTTGGAGTAACGGCAATGAGCTGCATTGAACAACCACACGTGTGTAATGAAATGATTAGGATATAGGTTCACCAGCGCTTATAACATGTCCATGGACGGAAATTTGGTAGCTGTAGAGCAATAGATAGAAGTCAAGTAAGGTTATTTCAATGGTTTTTCAAAAAGCAATCATCAAACTGACGATTACGTTTCAAACGTTTTGTTACTCATGAGCAGCTTTATCGTAGCAAAAAACCTTCGTAACGCCGGGACCTCAATTGAGCAATCATTATATTGAATTCAATCTGTGACTTTGCGGCACTTTGCCTGGATCAGGCTTGTGCTTTCATACCACTCAACCGCGGCAAGTTAAGAAACACGAGGTACGATTGGGTAATAAAAGTAATCAACCTAAATATAAAGTGATAAACAGGCCAATTACAATGTAAAAGTGAAATCTCAATCAGGCTGTCACTTACACAATGGCAACTACAACTGTTGTAGTAACTAATTTAGCATGGTGTTGCCTACGCAGTATTGCACAACAGAACATCAGCGAATCGATTGTAAAGGAGTAAATGAAACGTAAACAAGCAATCAAATTTTATTCTTTTGCAATCAGGTTAGCTGCATATTTAACAAACTAAGGAAAACAGTATAAACGAAAACAGAGAAGAAATTATGGAAGCATAAGAAAATTGTAACCGTATTCGAGGAATACCGTTAATCGACAATGCATGTTTAGAGGTAGTAGAAAACTAACACGGTGACAGAAGATGTATAACAGCGAAAACATGAGGAATACGGAGATCTTTGCTGCATTCTGGCATGCGATTGTACCAAACGGATGAAAGACATGAGGAAAGCTAAACCAACAAAACAATCGAAAATAACGTAGAAAATGAGACAATCAAACCAACGAATGATTTAGAACCGAACGTTGTGGAAAAAATTTATAAGCGGGAGCGAAAACTCGTTCGTGACCGGGGCCAACTTTTTGTACCACGGCTAAGCCATTCCAGTGATTCCCAGCGATGTGGAACAGATCGCCCGGTTTCGCACGCGAAACCTCATCCGATACGATTGCTTCATATGGCCAAGATTGTTGACCTCCGAAATAATAAACGTCATCCAGCGATTGCGCTAACTCACTCGCATCGCCTAATTCGGTGTGGCGTGTTTGCATCAGCTCGTATGCGACGCGGCAAACCTAAGAATCAAATGGAACAGTAACCGTTGAAATCTGAAACACAACATTCGTTCAATTCAGCACGAAGATTGAGCTGCCCAACGAAATACTAATTACAATGCAATAAAGAGGTGTTACATGAACAACGAGTGTATTAAAATTGGTTTGTTTAGTGTAAATTATGAACCGGCGTGAAGCGAAAATCGAATAAGTATAAAGGGACGCGCATCTTTGTAATGAAAAAGTGCCATCCAGCAATCACCGCTGTTGTATGACATCCTGTGTGAAAACAGGAGTGGAAGTTTGATGCCAAACGTCATAATGTCATTAATTTTGATCTAAGTCAGGTAACCGGTAACTCTGCACGGATGTGCAATCGTGCAGTACTTTGTGCTGTGCGGCTAACACCGTGCTAAATTGATTGGCCATCGGTGGTGAGCTGCATGCTGAAACACGCTGGAGTCTCACTACCATTTCCTGTTCTTTTATCTTCCTCATATCTGTCTAGGCCTGGGCAGCCTGGCAGTATCTCAGCCCACGTGCGGTCTCTGACTGTGTGGCACTTTGCCTGGATCAGGCTTGTGCTTTCATACCATATACCGGTAACTCAAACCTACTTGATAGTTCATATCGGAGGGCTGGAACAAAATTAAATGGGTCCTCAGCGAAAACAATTTTGCAGAAAATAAGACTTAACCTTCAGCACCTCAACAGCAGTCACACACAAGCCCATGATACTGTTCACACCGACCACCCACTGAACTAATTGACAAAAAATCATTCAACGTAGCAGCGAATTGTGCTCCGGGTATATGCACTAGCCGAAGTAATATATTCCGGTAATGAGAAATACAACGCAGTACATTGTAACAAGAGCTACCATACCTATGTAAGGAAGAAAATAAAGGATATAATAATAAATGCTGAACACGATGAAAGAAGATCAGATACGAGACTGTAAAAAACTGATTATTATACAAGGAAAGGCATGATCGAAATCTGTACGCGCAGCGCAAATGAAGTTCAAATTAACAAAGCTTTACCCCAGACATGGTGCCTATAAATGTCCAACGTATTGTTACTCACATACTCGCATGTTCACACACTACGCCGCCATCCGGTAGAAACAATGAGATTAGATGCTGCAAATCAACTGGTAGGACTTGATTGATACTCTTCACTAGTGTACTTCACATTCACTACATTAAGTCACTTCTTGTGCCACAAAGTCTGTCACTACTACAATGGGGGAGATTACGAAGTCACGGTCCGTGCTGTATTGCTGTATGGATAGGAAACCTGGAAAAGGATATCCGACATCTTCATTTATTCGACAACCGCCGTCCTCATAAAATTAAAGGGCTTAGCTGAGACCATTCCGTACGTAGTGACAGCAATATTGATATAGAGATACAGGACAACCTCTATAGACTACATGGGTTTGTTCGCATTTAGCGGATACGCAACCAACGACTTCCGAGATTGAATCAATGTTGCAGGCAAACTAGCGAGCAATACGATAACATAAAATGTTACAGTGAAACGTTCCTTTCGAATAAAAAATAATCATAAATAAATCAAATTGGAAAACGCATGGACATAGTCGTTAAAATCATACTGTGTAGGCAAAAGTATCCACGGTGTGGTATCACTATTTTGGCGGGTCATGAAAAAGCCTTGAACAAAATGAGAGCAGCATAGCGTCCCCAAAAGCAGCAACCTATTTGGCTACAAGCTTGTAAAGTGTCACGATACGATTAACATAGTGAAAACAGAAAAGAGTAAGGGTTGCTAACCTGTGAGGAGAATGTACAAACCAAATAATCGGTTTTTGAAAGTAACAGGATATCGAGGACGACTCCTGTTATCGAGTCGTGTTCATGACGTCGGGCAACCCCGGCGGAGTTGATGCGATCAGTGTTCGCGTAGAATACGTATTCCGGATAAGCCGTCCGGGCTTCACGTACGACAGAAGGATCATCGGTGGCCAGTAGAACACGACGTTGAATGTCACTGGATCGTAGTTGAGCAGATAAAACATCATCACGCCATTCCTGCGGGTATGGAATTTAGACAACCGAAACCAAGGATAGCGTAAGAACGTTGATTGATAAAAATGGGCAGTGAATTTTCCCGTAGGATAACCATCGTTAGTAAGCATTTGGTGCATTTGTAAGTTCGAAAAATCCGGAACTGGGCTGTCGGCGTTAACTAATGAAGCCGCTATTAAGAAAACATTTCTGGTAGATTTACAAGGTCTATGCAGAGCAGAACTGCAGCAAACGTTTGATATTTACAGATTTCTAAATTTTGAATCTGTGGGTGTTTTAACATCGGCAATGAAACATCCAGTTGGGTGCAAAGACATCAAAACGAATCGACCATATTTAATTGCCACGTGACAACGCAGACACTTCGGAAATGCCCAAGTTCTTAAACGGGCCATAGCAATACGTCTATGATCAAGCGTACTAAAGCAGATACGTTGACCAGGATTATTTGTATGGAAGTGAGAAATCACAAGCCCTGAGACGAGCAAAATGTTGCATATTCACAGAGTGGACATGAGCCAAGAATGGCCGCTAACTCAGGCATAGACACATAAAGGAAAGATAAAATGGCAGTGGGACACCAGCAAGTTTTAGCATGCAGCTCATTACAGGTGGCAAATCAATTTAACAAGGTGTTACATGCATAGCACAGAAGCACTGCACGATTGTATGAACATAAAAGACAACAAGAGAGCATAAACAACCATATGTATTCAGGTAACCCCAAAGCCTGAGCCTACTTTTGAACGGCCTGAACTTGTGGTATAAAGACCTTTGCAAAAGAGATGTGAATGTTCTTGATATTGAATTTACGATTTTAAAAAAATTGCTCTTGCCCGTTCACTTTGAAGGCACAGCGTAAAACGTAGTTTTCCAGCTGGGGAAGAGCAGATACTTTTTTCGGCTACTGAAAGTAGAGCACGCTGACAGCATGCATATCCGGCCGATCGGTCAAGCATTGCCTATCTCTGTGAACGCGGTGGGAGAGATTGTTCCACCGGAATCGGAGTGTTGAGTCATTTGAAACACTGTGGAGTATAAACTCGTTACGTACAGACCCGTGGGTGGGATCGACTGAAAAATGTCCAAAACAACCCCCCACGCCTGGAATCACGCAGTGGCCCACTTGGGCTAAGAAACCGTGAGATTGTCCAAGCAAATACAGATTCATCATGAATGGACAACGGCAATGAGAGTTCAGCGTGTTGTTGTATGCGGCAAATCACTAATGACAAAACATTTAGCGTGACTTGACCTAGACATTCCATATGCACTTGGCAATTGTACATCCATGCACTCACAGGGCACTAGCGTGCTTTTTATCAGCAACGAGCGGCAAGGAACCTGGATTAGCTGGCGAGGGCACATAGCACGAATCGGTTGATTGATGTGGTAAACAATCAAGAAGTTGGTCAAGGTATGGCGCCCGGGACTGGACCTTGACGTGGTGCAGCGGCTTGCGTGCCTCGATGATCCATTGAGCTATACTGGGTGATGTCTTCGTGGCATCTTCAGAGTTACTCATACCAGGTTGGTCAATGGTGAGACGCCAGACAAACACAGTCTCCTTGTCCCTCGCGGACATTGTATACCAGAAGAGGCGTATGAATCCACAAGGATCACCGGCTCGACTGGTTGGGATGATGTCGGGAGTCCCTGCTTGGTCTCTACCTCGCGAATGGCTTGTGAACTGTACCTACAGTATCCGGCCCCGATAGGTGCATACTTACATATCGCTAAGAGTGCATTGAGGGTTGTTAGGCGTTCGCGGCCAAAGGCTTGCGGTGCGGTCAGTACTACAGATCAATCCTTCTACTTCTGGCCTGGGACCAACCGTGGTGGTAGTATCACGCCCCACATCAGGGGTGTGGGGGGCAGGGGGCAGGGGGAAAGGAGGAGAGAGGAGAGAGAGATGATAGAGAGAGAGAGAGGAGAGAGAGGTGAGAGAAGAGAGCGGGGAAAAGAGAGAGAGAGTTGAGAAGAGGAGAGAGATAGAGGAGTCGTGAGATAGATATAATTA
Source organism: Atriophallophorus winterbourni (assembly GCA_013407085.1). Lineage (NCBI taxonomy): Eukaryota > Metazoa > Platyhelminthes > Trematoda > Plagiorchiida > Microphallidae > Atriophallophorus > Atriophallophorus winterbourni. Next base: position 39,581 of record JACCGJ010008888.1, read on the forward strand.
ATATAGATATATTAATATATTGAGATAGATAGAGCAGACTATATAATACTATAGATATTATATATATATATATAGTATATATCATAATATATATATATATATATATAATTATATATATAAGGTCTGCATGTGGTGTAATACGGCAACTGAGGTAAAGATTGAAAAAATAAATGGATCTGGAAGGCAATGTGCTCGAAAAACAAATAAACCATGCAGGTTAAAGACATTTTACTACAGCTCGGAAATGATTGCGTAGTAAATGTTGAAATCTGAAAACAAAAAGCGATTTTTCAACCTGTGGTTTTCCTCTCACCCCACACATACAGTTGACAACCGGCTTCAGTGAGCCTTGAGACAGTGGTGGAGTAGTAAGAAATGCTACACTTGAAAACTAGTGTTAAATAGGGTTTTTAAAATGAGCCACGGTGTTCAAATACAAAACCACAAACTGATTCGGGGTAGAGATTTAAGGTTAGGCAATCTTTATGCTTGCCACCACAAGATTCCAAGTAACAACTTCAACATTATTGGGTGAATGTCCATTCGGAAAAATTTGTATGAACGTTCCAACGCAAACATTGAACCAATAGTTGCACAAGCAAACAAATCGATAGTTCAAGAATTTCAGAATGTGTGCGACTATGTTAAGACAGTTATTTAAGAAGAATCTCTCGGAGTGAATAGCAACAAGTGCAAAGAGGGACAACAGAACAGGAAAACTCACATGTGTTCTGGACATCATCAGCTTCTGAGTTTCCCAGATTTGGAACCGGCGATTCACGTGAGACAGATATTCCTCAATGCCGTGAAACGAAGCTTCGGTTCCGACCTGCAACGCAAGCACGCACATTTGTTATCACCTGTGCAGCAGTGAAGTTTTACGCTAAAGCGAAGGATTGATCCGATGTTTGAAAGAAGACTGGCTGCTACAACCAAATGAACGCTTATCAGCAGATGCATAATTATTGACCACGAACCACGGATCAGTTTGAAGACGGAGTGCTACGTAGCCAATGCGAAGCAATGTAAATTCTTAAGGTGGTCTAGATAACCAAATACAGCTCACCAGCGAGCGTGCGTCAAATTTTGGTGCTTCTGTGCCACCACCTATGAGCCGTGTACAAGACGTTAACTGTTTCAGTCAATTCATCCTGAAAGTCAACACGTAGCCCACCTCTGTGTGGTACTTCGTCTAGTTCCATGATTTCATAAGCTCAAATGTAAAAAAAGCATCATTACGGGATATTTTGGAGTAGATTGACTATCAATTATGAAAAGTTATTTTGCGTCCAAAATCAACAACGAGCATAGAATAAGACCGCCTCGAATAACTATGATGTATGTATGTATGAAAGCACAAGCCTGATCCAGGCAAAGTGCCGTACAGTCAGAGACTGCACGTGGGCTAAGATACTGTCAGGTTGCCCAGGCCTAGACAGATATGAGGGGGGAAATAAAAATAGAAATGGTAGTGTGACTCCTGCTTGTTTCAGCATGCAGCTCACTACCGTTGGCCAATCAATTTAGCACGATGTTAGCCGCACAGCACATAAATGCTGCACGATTGCACATCCGTGCAAAATATGGGTGTTTTCACACAAGTTGCAAGCAAACAACGAACTAGTTACTAAGAGAGAAGCGAGGTGAACCCCATAACAAAATAACGCTTAGTGAACAGTGAGCAAAATTGATTGCTTCGATCAAAACATACACACATAGTTCAAACATTCTGCTTATCATTCGGCCCGCATTGTGTCCAAGTGAGAAACAATTAACCTGCAGTTTGAGTAACAAAATCACAAAAATCAATAAATTTCGCACTCGTTCACACCACTGGAACGAATATGTAGTTAGCTCGAGTGCGGCCCAGGCTAGATGATTCGATATGGAACAAGGACGAAATAAGTCGCGGCATCTCTTATTAGCATTATTCAGCACGGCAACATACATAAACTGTATTTAAAGTGTGCTATTGCAGCTAAGAGTGCTTTTTGACACTTCGTTGTAAATGTCTAGGCACAGTCAGAGACTGCACGTGGACTAAGATACTGTCAGGTTGCCAAGGCCTAGACAGATATGAAGGAGGGGGAATAGACATGGTAGTGAGACTTCAGCGTGTTTCAGCTTGCAGCTCACTACCGTTGGCCAATCCATTTAGCACGATGTTAGCCGCACAGCACAGAAATGCTGCACGATTCTGATAAATTACATCACATTGGCTTCTTATTGATAACAAATCCGATTTCAAAAGCAGTTGCACACTAGGCTCCGAACACAACGCTTGGTTACTCCTTGGATCAGGCTTAATGATCCGCTTCAAAGGTCGTAAAACCAATACTATTTTACTGAATTTAATTCAAAAGTAGTCTATACCCCATACTTGCAAAATTAACTTTAACGAGGCTTGAAACAGCGATTAATGGTAAACAAGGTTCGATCTGGTAGCCACGATTATATAAATTTAGTGCAGCAAACCACAGGATTAAAAACCAGAATCATAGGGTAATTCCGAAACAAGGGATAAAGTGATTAGTAAAGGACAATGTATTCTGTCGATCACTCACTCCCATCGTATTAACAATGCACAAATTCAATTAAACGCAATGATCTTCAGGTGAATTCTGAAGTTAACCTTTGAACAATTTGAGTACGGAAAGTTGAGTTGGAGTCCGACACGTGATGTGGTAAATATCCAATCATTTAAAAAATAAAAAGCTAAAAATGTGAGCACCACAATACATTGGTCTAAAAATATACACTTGTCAAATTTCAATACTACGATGAGTAATAGAGATCGTGGCAGCGAAATTGAAAAGGACAAACCAGAAAGCCTTTTCATCTTTACCGAGGCAAGTAGAAAAGGTTGTAAACTTTGCGAAATAATATTCACGTACGTTAGTACCTTTCCGCATTACTCTCAAACAGCTCACCTTGTCAGTTCTACGGACGTGGACTCCAACTATCGGTGAACGTTGACCTTCCAGCAAATTCAAATCAGACAGAGTTGCATTCAAAGTTGAGGCCAGCTGCTCCGTGGGTCGCATCAAATAGTTGATCAACTGACCGATAAACCAAGCCGAAGGAGCTGCGTGAACGTTGGACAGAGAAAGTGCGATATCGCGTGGAACAGCGGGAGGAAGCCACTTGAAATCCGGAAGGTCGCCAATATAGGGACAACTGATGGCACGAGAGGACGTCTGTTTCAGGGTCCAATCAAACGCTACACAAAACAATCATAAACATGTTCATCTTTGCCTCGGGTCGTAATTTACCGTGATAGGAAAATCAAACGGACCACAATAACATACCAGGTAGGTTGGTAGAAAACTCAATCGCGCTGCAAGCAGGTGAGACAGGAAGAAAATTTTCCTTCCACCACTTGTGGAATGGACGAGATCCGGAAGACAGCACCAAGGTTCGACCACTGAAATACGACAACTGGAAACAGTGAGCCAAATGATGTACATTGCACCCAAATCCACATGGTCGATTAAGTTCCACAACCAACACTCTCGCTTGGGAGCAATCTGCGGGATTCTGTAATAAAAACCACATGCAAAATGCATTAAATACAAGTAGAGTCAGACGAAAAATTGATAATACAGAGGGTTGCAGCATTGGTATGAACGAGAATCGCAATGAAAATTCAGGTCCCCGTGGGTCCAAATGAAAATCTTGAACGCTTATACTACCGAGTATCATACGTTGTAGACGAAAGCTGCAGTATGCTGGGCAACTAAGAAGACAAAGGCTAAGGGCATTCACGCTTGTCGTTGTAAGACTGACCCCAGAAGAAGAGTAGAAGGCTTTATTCAATCTTGAATTTATGCGCGAGAGATTTCCATGAAGTGACTTGAGAATGTGATACAACGGATGACAGTAGTAAAGCTTATCGTTTATTCGAACGAAGTTCTTCAGATTTTGTACACCAAAGACAACAAGGAATTGACGGAAAGAGGGTAGAGTGCGTCAACGAGCAGCCAACGGGATAGCTGAAATTATATTGCCGGGATTTTTTCCCGGCGCTTTTTCGCAATCAGGTGTCCCACAAGGCATTGAACGTTCGAAATTAGGATCATCCATTCCATAAATGGACTTCCATCAACGGCAGATGGGCTCCGCGTGTCCCACTCAAATTGGTTACAGTCACTCGCCTTTGCAACTTTTCTCGTCAGTAGGAACAATTTCACGGGAATCGTGAAAGCAACTCGTGTAGTTTAGGAACTGAACTTGCCTGTTGCAGGTTCTTTGATAAGCGCAGTACGTAAAATAGTATAGTAGTAGCACACGCCCCTGTGAAATAACATTAGAACTGTCGTGCAAAGGAGAATCTAGGGCGTACTAATCACTGCAGACACAGGAGATCGTCTTATGTATGGGATATCCCACGTACCTGACGAAACCGCCAAGTGCATTTTTACTCAATGCACATTGGATTTTTTTCAAAACAGGTCTCGCATATTGTTGAAACTCAAGAATGATGCTTATATAAAAATTATCCCGATTCTGCTCCAATATTTTGAAAAATGATCACTTTTGTCTAACCTGATGAAGACAAACAAGTCGTTATTCTGAACATTGTCCATTCTTGCAAATATTGTGAAGCTACTCACGAGTTTTGAATTATTTTTGTAAATATAACAAAGGGAATGGCGTGATATTTTTTACAATCACAGCGACTAGGTAAGCGTTTCAGAATAAGTTTTCAGTCTAACTGATACAAATATATCAGAAAGTGGGTTCCGGAAGTGCAAGGGAAGGAAGTAGAAAACCGGCAATAACTTAGTTTCACTCATTCGCCCAGCAAACAGGTGCAAAGCTTATTCCCAAAGATGCAATATTGTGTGTATCTGTGTACAAAAATAGTTTTTCTTATTAGGCTTGGAATTTAGCGTATGACATGGAAGCGCTTGTGATGCTCAGCAGCACAATGAAGCGAGAATCTAGATTATTATTATGTTAAAATCAAATTAAAATGCACATGAATCAAAAATTAAACGTGGTACAGTAAACAGCCTTGGTCTGTGGAAAATTAGTAAATACTAAAATAATTTAAAATCAACCGTCATTGAACAATATAACGTGTGTCAGAGACAAGTGTCAGACATTGTAATTAAAATAACATGAAAATCTAAATCGTTGTTTAGCAACGATGACCAAGATGCGGTGTCGGGAAGCGCATCAATAGCGGGAAATCATTTGGAGTCAGTGATCTAAACGGAACTCCCGAATTCGGCACATACTACGAATGGGATACAACATCGAGTTTTAACACCAGCATTTTCGATTAAACACTTCAAGACTATTTTCGTGCTGATTTCACCCCAAAAATTAAAGTAGTCCTATTATCTTTCGCGTGCCTGGACAGAGCAGGGAAATGGTAGAGAATACTGACTAAGACTGAGCAGTCAGCAAATAGTATTCAATCACAAACACAGCACCGGTGACTATCGAAAATATGATGTTAGATAGGTATAGGTATTATAAGAAAACTGGTAGGCCAAGCAACGGTAAATAGAAAATGTGGTTCTTTTATAGTAATTTGCTAGGTATAGTAGTCTAGTATACACAGTGCGTATTGAAAATTATTATAGAATATATAGAATGTATTATAAAAACGATTCAAAAATAGTAGTAAGAAATATTGTCTTCACTATTGAAGTATCGATGAGCAACCTGGCGCCAACAGGAAGTAAGTCACATTGCTATTGGTGCTCGATGGATAAGTTTCATTGAGAACTGTCGCTATTTTTAATACCTGAATAGATTCTGATCATGCGCATCTGTAATCTACATTCACGTTAAAGGTTTTCCATACTAAGTCTTCGAATGGAAATCAGATAGCAGTCAATGGATACCTGGGATTATTCACTACCAGTTACGCTTTGTGCAACTGCCAAAGAAATGTGGAACATGATGGATATGTCTCACTGCAAAACATCACGAGTGTTGGCATGAATATGCCTTTGGACATTAAGATTGCATAGGGAATCGCATATCCCAGAATGGCAAGCTGGCTTCCGGCCTGGCAGAGGATGTCGACCACATTTTTACTATTCAATAGAACTTATAACGGTACGATGCTTATCGGCAGACGACAATATTTATAGTTTATACTTTGAAAGGGCATTTGACTTAAGAGATCTTAATGCCGTGTTTTTATACATTGTTGTGCAAAGGTTTTCTGTAAAATTACTTTCACATGGTGCATGCACTTTAAGCTAACCCATCTGGATGTACTAGGGTTTACATCGACTTTCTGCCGAGATTTTCAACCACAAGTATCCAGCAAGGATGCCCAAATTCTTCTTTTCCATTTATTATTTGTGATTGATGCCACTATGTAATTATACATCAAACACAACCCAACTTTCTGAGTTCTCTTTCTGACAAACGTAAGGCCTTACGATTTAGAATAAGTTGATAGTATAGTTCGGCTTTCGACTGGTACACATATGTGCAGGTTTTGTTAAACAAGCTAACTAGTTTTGTGCCAGTTTTGAATAGGATTTGCCCCATCTGAGCATAGTGTTATACAGGATACTAATTTATCAAACAACAATTTATTACTTGACAAACAGGCGCTTGAAACTGTAGACGGTTTGATGTACCTCGGCAGCTGTATCAATAATTGAGCATCGTTAGATCATGGGGTTTCGGCGACCGTAGCTCTCCGCAACCGAGATCACTCACGGTTTCAAAAAGGACTATGACTAAAACTAACGTGTCAAGTCAACAAAACGACAGTTATACCTATATTACAATATGAGCGAAAAACTTGAACCTTACGCAAAAAATATCAAATGTCTCCAAGAAGTCGACAATCGCTGTATCAGCTGTTACAATTGAAAACTCAACTATGCATTCCATAATAAAGCATCCGGTATTGATGTTGCCACACAGAAGCGAAATAACCAACAAACGCTATGCTGCTTGGGTTATGTTTTGCGGATACCGAACCAATGAATTCCGAAACACATAAATTTTGCGACGCCGCATCTCGGGTGGCCAAACCGACACTAATATGGGCAGCTAAAGATTTAAAATAGTAACCTTTCCAAAGACTGTGCAGTCCGTGCGGTCCCGGATCGCAATAGTCAGTTAGGCTTCAGAAAACGTCGTGTTCATTGGCGGACTAGCAGTAAGCTTCTTTTTGGAGTGTTTGCTTAATCTTGTACATTGTCAAGTGGAGTGACCAGGAAAGCTTGTTGGATGCCAAACAGTAAACGTCGGCCTCGTGTTCCTCTACCCGTTCACACAAGTTGATTACACGCATGTTCTATTCCAGGTGTAGGCACCTCATCCGACTTTAGTTGTGCTTACTTTTATTTAGCTTTCGTTCCCCAATCTTTTTAGAATTTTATTGTGTCATAGTTGTATGACAATGAAGTATTCGGTACTTGCTTCCGGTTTACTGTTGTCTCTGATGAGAATCTTTCCAGAGTCAAAACTTGCCTACATGATTTACCATTGTTTCGAGGTTCATGAAAGTCAGATGAGAAAAAAAGTTAAGCGAGAAGGATCACCAATAAAATTCATGAATTGATGCAGAACGACAATCCCACCAAACCCGAATTAAATTATGTAGCGGATTTAACAAATTTATAGCCCTGAATTGTAGACAATTACTTGGGAATCATTGGTAACACTTTATCGTTAGTAAACCCGAATTGTGCTTGATATAGGACAAATGAAAATTTCTTTTTCCCGCGGAAAACGGGCACAAATACACATTTATCTCGATAAAGTTAATTGCTTTACATATGAATATAGCCACATACAAACAACTAGGAAACATACTGAAATGGAAACGAACCTGTAGCAGATCAATACGAGCACGAACTATTTTCGCTAGGCGGTCCAATTCCGAAATACGGTATTTCGCTAAGCCATCAACTTGGCCTAAGCCAATCAGGTCCACTTGCAACAACCGAATTATCTCTTCAAGAACACTCCGATCATGTACACCGTTTTCCTTGTTGGTATCTGTCAGTTGAGCAGTGGAAATGATGTTCCGCAATTCACGTACAAAGTGAAGCGCTCGACGACGCAAGACTTCATGCGAGGAACCAACTTTGGGATAATGGGAAAATCCATATAAGCAAATTAAACAAAGATCAATAGCGAGTGGAAAAACTGTACGAAATAATTACGAATGAAAATAAATGTTATAATATTATGTGTTTTTTGTCTAATCGGCAAAAGTTAAAGCTTTTAGCAATGAATTCAGCATGGAAGATGTGAACACCATAATCGTATAACTGTGATGAAACGATTGCGACGCAGAAATGTGCCACATGAATCGCGGTTATTTCTGGCAAAAATTGGCGAGCAAATTCTCGTTGAAGGTTTGAAATTTAGGGCTAGCAAGAGGAAATGATCAAGAGCACCGATAATATCGAGCGTCGTCAAGGCTTAATGGGAGTTCTTAATAAGACTGAAGCTAATCAATATAAATAAAACCCAACAGAACAAAACAGGGAGAACTTTTTGATTTTAAGCCATTGTTAACTAAGTTAGCGGATTGAAGCTTCGGATGAACAATCCACGGTACACAGTTCACTCGACCTAACGGAGCAGTAGTAGTAGGCATGAAATCACAAGCGTCATCCTGGCAAAGCGCTGCAAAATCAGAGAGTCTCAAGTTGCTTAGAAAGATGAAAGATAAAAAAAACGAGAAAATGGGAGTAAGACTCCAGCGTGTGTCCGCATGCAGCTCAGTACCTTTGGCAAATCAATTTAGCACAGTGTTACATGCGCAGTACGGAAACGCTACACAATTACACATCCGTGAAGATGAGCAACAGTAGCACAGTCAAAACACGTGGGCCTTTCAAGCAAGAGATCACGATTTCGAAAATGCGCTAAACCTCAACTTGTAACATACCCAGAAGTAAAATAGATCACAACAGTAGGCGGAGAATTAACCTTATATGTCTAGCGCTAAAACCGAATGATTGCAATCAGGCCACCTTTGTTCTAATGAAACCGGAGACAGTGATTGAGTTATGAATCTTATGCACGAAAAGCGTAGTTCAGCCAGACAAAAGTTTTAGGAGGCAGACAAGCGAAGATAATTGTATTGAGATTGATCAAGTTTTGATGAAAACATCTGATAGCAACTGGTTCAAGCAATTTCGAGTGGAGTTATGCTGCTGACCGAAAAAAGATTTAATGTGGAGTTTATTCCCATAAACTACAGACCATTTAAAAATTTGATATGAGAAGCTATCCAAATTTCCGTGTTCCGAACTCTAAAAGTGGTTACGTTCGCTTTTGAGAGGCCATGAGTTGACAAATTAATCGTGATCTGGCTTTAAACAGCGGTGAAAATGTAGAGCGGAATGGTGAAAATTAAAACACGTAGGCTTGCTTACGTTTTGAGGATGCATTATCTGGGTATGCGAATCTGAAGAAATGAAGAAATAAATATAAAAGAGTTGACAGGAAAACAAATCGGTACGTTTTAGGGAAAACTGTAATGGATAAACGTGAAATTTCAATTGGTTTCAAAATATAGCCGTTAAATAAACGGGTTGATTAGCACTAGACCCTGGTACAAATGATGGCGGATTTGGGCAAGAACCCTGGAAATGTTTATTGGGAAAGCCGATATTTGTGTATGGTAAGTCGACGGTATCTTTTATTTTCAGATAAAATCAGAGGAATATTACAGCTGGCTGGATTTAATAAAGAGTAAGAATAGATTATCAGTATTAGTAAAGCGTGAACCAGTTTATTGACGTTTCCGGTTGTCATAAACAACGAAACACCAAATTAAAATTTTGATTACAGCGAATGAAACTATTTAACGGCACTGGGTGAAATGCAAAGGCTGCTTTTTATTGTCGGACAAACTTTGGAAACTAGTTGCTAGAACGGCAATCGACGTTCAGCTCACTCTGATTAGTGAATATCCTAAGGGATGTGGGGGGTGCTACATACCTATAGCCCATGGAAATAACATGACACAATAACGACAAGTAGACTATGTTGTCAAGGTGGAAAACGTAATTCACAGGAATATTTCGGTAATAATTATATATAATATATATAGTTCGTAGTCTATATATATATTATAGAATAGCCAGTTGTCCAAATACTCTGGTACACAAAGGTAGGGTCAATAATTCCGAGATTAACTTACATTAATTATTTATACGTAAATTATTAAAAGCGTGCAAAACATTTTCCGTTACCATGTCATGATGAGATAAATATAAATCAACACTAGAACTTCATTAACTCTAATCAGTTGTTGACTACCCACAAAAGTAACTGATTTTCCACAGACAGAGTGAGTGATGTATAGAAAACAAAATGCAGGACGTACGTATGGTTCAATTTAAGCATTAGGTCATTGATTTCCAAAGAACCCTGCTCAACTCGACGTGAAAGTGCCGATATAAGTTTCCCAATGTAATGACAGGTGGAGATGTATGTTGCTTCCTTTCCGATATTCAAAGTCAAAAATAGCAATTGAACGAAGCCCAGGGTAGCGAACAGAATAATGAAGATAACTAGCAATCTTGCGCTAAACAAACGACCAAGTCCTGTGAAATAATCTCAATAAATTATACGTACCCGAAGGGCAAAATGACATACCGCCGTGTTTCATCTGTCAAGAGATATAAACAGCACAAATGTTATTTTCATATCGATAGTAGCATGAATATTTAAGATAATAAAGCGATTAATCGAACAAAGGGCTGAAATGTCAAACGATATATTTTAGGTTACATATCAATTCTTGGAATGTCTTTTTAAACGAGATTCTTTGCCAATGCTTGCCACCTCTTAATTAATGAACTACCAAGCAAGCTACCAGTTACAAAAAGGTTTCGTACGATCGTTCCAATGGACAAATCAATTGAGTATTTTGGATCTTTATAATACACTCATGCCCTGTTTACCAAACAATAACAATCAATTTTCGGTGTGATATAGGTTATTTTTCTTCGGGGGTTATGACGTCATGAACACTGGAGATATAAAAAAGGCAGTTATATCCGCCAACAAAATATAGAGGCTTGAAATTGAGGTCGTTGTTTTACTAGGCCATGCCACGACCAATATTCACAGACGTGATAAAAAAGGGAAGAATAAGAGTAAAAGTGCCTGTAGAGAGGGGATAAAAATCGCCGTTTACATGGAGTTGGTTCCAAGGTTGTCACGGCCGGGGCGGTTTTGGGGATAAGCTCCCAATTCCAAAAATGCTCCAATGGCCTGCGTCTCATATAGCCTCTGACAACCAAGTCCAGCTCCTGGCCTG
>JACCGJ010008889.1:0-82224 GCA_013407085.1 Atriophallophorus winterbourni
TCCTTTTACGAAACATTATCCGTTGAGGTCGCTATGTTCCATTGGAAAGCAGTTAAAAGGAAGGACATCACATATAGTATAGATACAAACATTGTAAATCATTGCTACTTTTGCGTAGAATCAGTTATGCTGAACTTGTATTCAAAAACTGTCGTCCTCTATCGGATTTGGAGTGTGAATCACCTGATGTTATTTAATCAATATTGCATTCGAAATTATTGTAAAAATATAGATTAAAAGACACACAGCATCTATCAAAAACCTTTGATGACAAAGCAAGTTATAAATCACTTGATAAATTCCCAGGTAAATACCCGAATTATCTTAAGTAAATTGCGTAATTTCACATGACAACAAACGTAAAAGATGTATTTCAAATTGAAACAGCCCTGTCTTAAACACATTCTGTTGAATCGTTGACATTTCCATGTAGGATCGTGTTATAATACATGAGTGCTGCAATTGTTTTTTTCTCGTTGACTAACAGTTGGTTTATTGATCGGGCATGTGACATACTCTAGGGAGGAAAAACGATAAATAAAACTGGCAATTAGCCTGCTTAATTCCAGCGTCTACTTGGTCATTGAACATACTTCTAGGAAAGTTGATGCACGAGAATAATGCCACGCCGTTATATGTTCAGCCATCACACTATATGCCATGCATTAAACGTTAAACATCCTTAATTCGCGCAATTGAAAGTTTTTCTAACGTGTATTTTACTTTTAAATTTAAATGAAGTTGGAGGAGCTGCTGCTAATGCAGCTAACAAAACTTTTAATCTGCAACATTTTTAAGCATGTATAATTAAAGAAACTGGTTTAGCAAATCAATTTAACGGCATAAATTTGAATAAACTTAGGAATAGTTGCTATCCCTAATTGTTTACATGTTATGCGAATTCCAGTTTGTTAATTTGTTTAGTGGGAATGATGATTTATCGAAAATCTCTTTATATTTTCTACTTCTACTCATACAATAGGTCCACGTAAGTTTCATTTCACTATATAGGTTTCTGATTTCAATTTGTCTCGGTAGACTCAAAGAAACTAATTTATATTACCAGCTGTGATATGTTCTCATATATAGTACATTATATTGTTTCCCTAATATCTGGCTACATTAACCTTACACGAAATATTTTCCGTTGAGGTCGCTTTGTTTCATTGTGAGACAGTTTACAAGGAAGGCAATTACATATAGTCCAAATAACATCATTGTGAATGATTGCTCCTTTTGCGTAGAAACAGATATGCTAAACTCATATTCAACATCTGTCGTCCTCTATCGGATTTGTTCGGGTACACCGGTGGGGGGAGGATCGTAATATCATGACGGAATCGAAGGAGATCTCGCAAGTCTGACGTCTGAACTTTGATGTAAACGAAACAGTCTAGAGTCAATGACAAACAGCATCTTTCAAAAACCTTTGATGACAAAGTAATTTATAAATCACTTGATAACTTCTCAGGTAATTACGCGAATTATTCTGAGTAATTTGCGTAATTTCATATGACAAGATCCGTGAAAAATATATTTGAAATTTAAACAGCCCAACCTTGAAAAAAGTGTTTTGAATCGTTGACATTTCCATGTAGGATCGTGTTATAATACATGCGTGCTGCAATTATTTTTTTCTCACTGACTAACAGTAGGTTTATTGATCGGGCATGTGACATTTTCTAGGGAGGAAAAACGATAAATCACACTGGCAATTAACCTGCTTAATTCCAGCGACTACTTGGTCATTTAACATAACTCTGGGACAGTTGATGCACGAGAATATTGCCACGCCGTTATATTTTTATCCATCACACTATATGCCATGCATTAAACGTTAAACATATTTAATTCACGCAAAGAAAGATAACGCAAACTAGTTAAGTCCTTAATCCAAATTTGGCGTGAATTCCGGTCGTATAAAACTGCTTTAAGTTCGAACTTATATGACATTTAAAAATATTTTTAACGTGTATTTTGCTTTTAACTTTAGATGAAGTTGGAGTAGCTGCTGCTAATGCAGCTAACAAAACTTTTATTCTGCAACACATTTAAAAATGAATTATTAAAAAACCAGTTTAGCAAATCAATTACGTAGTGTAAATTTCAATACATTTGATTATAGTTGCTACCCTAATTGTAAAGATGTTATGCAAATTCCAGTTTGTTAATTTCTTTAGTGGGAATGATGATTTATCGAACATCTCATTATATTTTCTACTTTTACTCATACAAAAGTTCCACGTAAGTTTCATTTAACTATACGGGTTTCTGATTTCAATTTGTCTCGGTAGACTCAAAGAAACTAATTTATATTACCAGATGTGATATTTTCTCATATATAGTATTATATATTGGTTCCTTAATTTCTGGCTGCAATAACCTTACACGAAATATTATCCGTTAAGATCGCTCCGTTTAATTGTAATACAGTTTACAAGGAAGGCCATCATATATAGATCAAATACCATCAATGTGAATCATTGCTACTTTTGCGTAGAATCAGTTATGCTAAACTCATATTCAACAACTGTCATTCTCTATCGGATTTGTCGTGGGAATCATCTGATGGAATTTAATCAATATTGCAGTCAAAATTGATGTAACAGTCTAGAGTCACTGACTTTCAAAAACCTTTGATGTGGAAGCAAGTTATAAATCACTTGATAAATTCCCAAGTAATTACCCGAATTATCTCAAGTGAATCGCGTAATTTCACATGACAACAAACGCAAAAAATTCATTTCAAATTAAAACAGAGCAGTCTTAAACACATTCTGTTGAATCGTTGACATTTCCATGTAGGATCGTGTTATAATACATGATTGCTGCAGTTATGTTTTTTCTCGTTGACTAACATTTGGTTTATTGATCGGGCATGTGACATACTCCAGGGAGGAAAAACGTTTAATCACACGAGCAATAAACCTGCTTAATTCCTACCGTCTACTTGGTCATTGAACATACCACTAGGACAGTTGATGCACGGGAATAATGCCACGCCGTTATATGTTCAGCCATCACACTATATGCAATGCATTAAACGTTAAACATCTTTAATTCGCGCAAAGAAAGATAACGCAAATTAGTTAAGTCATTAATCTAAATTTGGCGTGAATTCCGGTTGTATGAAACTGCTTTAATTTCGAACTTATATGATATTTAAAAATATTTCTAACGTGTATTTTACTTTTAACTTTAAATAACGTTGGGTAAAAGGCTGTTGTTACAGGTCACAAAACTTTTATTCTGCAACACATTCAAAAATGCATAATTAAAAAACCCGTTTACCAAATCAATTTAGTAGTGTAAATTTCAATACATTTGAGTATAGTTGCTATCCCTAATTGTAAACATGTTATGCAAATTCCAGTTTGTTAATTTGTTTAGTGGGAATGATGATTTATCGAAAATCACATTATATTTTTTACTTCTACTCATACAAATGGTCCTCCGGTAGCCCCAATATTACGTAAGTTTCATTTCACTATATGAGTTTCTGTTTTTAATTTGTCTCGGTAGACTCAAAGAAACTAATTTATATTACCAGCTGTGAATTTTTCTCATATATAGTATGATAAATTGTTTCCCTAATATCTGGCTCCAATAACATTACACGAAATATTTTCCGTTGAGTCGCTTTGTTTCATTGTGAGAGTGTTTACAAGAAAGGCCATTAAATATAGTCCAAATACCGTCATTGTGAATCATTGCTACTTTTGCGTAGAATCACATATGCTGAACTCATATTCAACATCTGTCGTCCTCTATCGGATTTGTTCTGGGAATCACCTGATGGAATTTAATCAATATTGCAGTCGAAATTGATGTAACAGTCTAGAGTCACTGACAAACAGCATCTTTCAAAAACCTTTGATGACAAAGCAAGTTATAAATTATTTGATAAATTCCAAAGTAATTTCGCGAATTATCCTGAGTAATTTGCGTAATTTCATATGACAAGATCCGTGAAATGTATATTTGAAATTTAAACAGCCCAACCTTGAAAAAAGTGTTTTGAATCGTTGACATTTCCATGTAGGATCGTGTTATAATACATGCGTGCTGCAATTATTTTTTTTCTCACTGACTAACAGTTGGTTTATTGATCGGGCATGTGACATTTTCTAGGGAGGAAAAACGATAAATCACACTGGCAATTAACCTGCTTAATTCCAGCGTCTACTTGGTCATTCAACATAACTCTGGGACAGTTGATGCACGAGAATATTGCCACGCCGTTATATGTTTAGCCATCACACTATATGCCATGCATTAAACGTTAAAAATCTTTAATTCACGCAAAGAAAGATAACGCAAACTAGTTAAGTCCTTAATCCAAATTTGGCGTGAATTCCGGTCGTATGAAAATGCTTTAAGTTCGAACTTATATGACATTTAAAAATATTTTTAACGTGTATTTTACTTTTAAATTTAAATAAAGGTGGAACAAAGCCTGCTGCTCCAGGTAACGTAACTTTTATTCTGCAACACAAATCATTGATACTTTTGCGTAGAATCAGTTATGCTGAACTTGTATTCAAAAACTGTCGTCCTCTATCGGTTTTAATGTGTGAATCACGTGATGTAATATAATCAATGTGGCAGTTGAAAAAAATGAAGCAGTCTAGAGTCACTGACATGCAGCATATTTCAAATCCTTTGATGAGGAGAAAGTTATAAATCACTTGATAAATTCCCTGCTAATTATCCGAATTATTCGGAGTAAATTTACTTCAGTAACATTACAACAAAAGTAAAAATTAAATTTCAAATTTATACAGCCCAATCTTCAACTCGTTCTTTTGAATGGTTGAAATTTTCACGTGGGATGGTGTTATAATACCTGCGTGCTGTAATTTTTTTTCTCGTTGAATACCAGTTGTTTTATTGATCGGACATGTGGCGTACTCTAGGAAGGAAACACGTTATATCACACCAGCAATAAACCTGCTTAATTCGCAACGTCTACTTGGTCATTGAACATACCTCTAGGACAGTTGATGCACGAGAATAATGCGACGCCGTAATATGTTCAGCCATCACACTATGTACCATGCATTGAACGTTAAACATCCTTAATTCGCGCAAATAAAGTTAACGCAAATTAGTTAAGTCCTTGATCCAAAATTGGAATTTTTTCCGTTCTTATGAAACTGCTTGAAGTTCGAACTTATATGACATTCCAAATTATTGCTAACGTGTCTTTTACTTTTAAATTTAAATGAAGTTGGAAAAGCTGCTGCTAATGCAGCTCACAATACATTTATTCTGCAACACATTCGCAAATGCAAAATTAAAAAACCAGTTTACCAAATCAATTTAGTAGTGTAAATTTCGATACATTTGAGTATAGTTGCTATCCCTAATTGTTAACATGTTATGCAAATTCAAGTTTGTTAATTTCTTTAGTGGGAATGATGATTTATCGAACATCTCATTATATTTTCTACTTCTAATAATACAAAAGGTACTCCGGTAGCTCCAGAATCACGTACGTTTCATTTCTCTGCATGGGTTTCTGATTTCAATTTGTCTGGCTACACTAAAAGAAACTAATTTATTTTACCAGCTGTGATATCTTCTCATATATAGTATGATATATTGGTTCCCTAATATCTGGCTCCAATAACCTTACACGAAATATTATCCGTTAGGATCGCTTCGTTTCATTGTGCGACAGTTTACAAGGAAGGCCATCATATATAGCCCAAATACCATCATAGTGAATCATTGCTACTTTTGCGTACAATCAGTTATGCTAAACTCATATTCAACAACTGTCGTCCTCTGCCGGATTTGTCGTGGGAATCACCTGATGGAATTTAATCAATATTGCAGTCAAAATTGATGTAACAGTCTAGAGTCACTGACAAACAGCATCTTGCAATAACCTTTGAAGAGAGAGCAATTCATAAATCACTTGATAAATTCCCAGGTAATTGCTATCCCTCATTGTTTACATGTTAGGAAAATTCCAGTTTCTTAATTTGTTTAGTGGGAATGATGATTCATCGAACATTTCATTATATTCACTACTCCACGTGGATTTGTGGAAATATATACTGCTGAAAATTATTTGATGCCGAAGCAGATGTTTTCAATTAACATGCCCAAGGTTTTAGTTTTTCCATGGCCCAAAGAACGTGAATTACAAACATTTTGAAAGATTACCCCTTTCTGAATGCTACATGTGTGCGTCTAGATTGTGCAACGGGAAAATAGTGTTCCACTGTAATACAAGCTAAACACAACAGTCCTAGAAATTCTAATTGCCAAAATTCATTTTTTACTCGGTATAATCAAAGAAACTAATTTACATTACCGACTGTGATATTCTCTCATATAAATTATTATATATTTTTTCCATTAATTCTGGTTGCAATAACCTTACACGAAATATTAACAGTTGAGGTCGCTATGTTTCATTGGAAAACAGTTTACATGGAAGGCCATAACATATAGTCAAGATACAAACATTGTGATTCATTGCTACTTTAATGTACATTCAGTTATGCTGAACTTGTATCCAACAACTGTCGGGGTGTGAATCACCTAATGGAGTTTAATCAATATTGTAGTCGAAATTAATGTAACATTCTAGAGTAACTGACAAACAGCATCTTGCAATAACCTTTGAAGAGAAAGCAATTTATAAATCACTCGATAAATTCCCGGGTAATCACGCGAATTATCCTGAGTAATTTGCGTAATTTCACAAGATACGTGAAAAATATATTTGAAATTTAAACAGCCCAACCTTGAAAAAAAGTGTTTTGAATCGTTGACATTTCCATGTAGGATCGTGTTATAATACATGCGTGCTGCAATTATGTAGTTTCTCAATGACTAACAGTTTGTTTATTGATCGAGAATGTGACATACTCTAAGGAGGAAAAACGTTTAATCACACGAGCAATAAACCTGCTTAATTCCTACCGTCTACTGGGGCATTGAACAAACCTCTAGGACAGTTGATGCACGAGAATAATGCCACGCCGTTATATGTTCAGCCATCACACTATATACGCCATGCATTAAACGTTAAACATCATTAATTCACGCAAAGAAAGATAACGCAAATTAGTTAAGTCCTTAATCTAAATTTGGCGTGAATTCCGGTGGTATGGATTTGCTTAAAGTTCGAATTTAAATATGACATTTGAAACGTTTTCTAACGCGAATTTTACTTTTAAATTTAAATGAAGCTGCTAATGCAGCTAACGAAACATTTATTCTGCAACACATTTAAAAATGCATAATTAAAAAAACAGTTTACCAAATCAATTTAGTAGTGTAAATTTAAATACATTTGAGTATAGTTGCTATCTCTAATTGTAAACATGTTATGCAAATTCCAGTTTGTTAATTTGTTTAGTGGGAATGATGATTTATCGAAAATCTCATTATATTTTTTACTTTTCTACTTCTACTTCTAGCTCCAATATTACGTAAGTTTCATTTCACTATATAGGTTTCTGATTTCAATTTGTCTCGGTAGACTCAAAGAAACTAATTTATATTACCAGCTGTGATATTCTCTCATATATAGTATGATATATTGTTTCCCTAATATCTGGCTACAATAACATTACACGAAATATTTTCCGTTGAGTCGCTTTGTTTCATTGTGAGACAGTTTACAAGAAAGGCCATTACATATAGTCCAAATACCGTCATTGTGAATCATTGCTACTTTTGCGTAGAATCAGTTATGCTAAACTCATATTCAACATCTGTCGTCCTCTATCGGATTTGTCCTGGGAATCACCTGATGTAATTTAATCAATATTGCAGTCGAAATTGATGTAACAGTCTAGCGTCACTGACAAACAGCATCTTTCAAAAACCTTTGATGACAAAGCAAGTTATAAATTATTTAATAAATTCCCAAGTAATTTCGCGAATTATCATGAGTAATTTGCGTAATTCCACATGACAAGATACGTGAAAAATATATTTAAAATTTAAACAGCCCAACATTGAATAAATTGCTTTGAATCGTTGACATTTCCATGTAGGTTCGTGTTATAATACATGAGTGATGCAATTATGTATTTTCTCATTGACTAACAGTTGGTTTATTGATCGGGCATGTGACATATTCTAGGGAGGAAAAACGATAAATCACACTGGCAATTAACCTGCTTAATTCCAGCGTCTACTTGGTCAATTAAACATGACTCTAGACAGTTGATGCAGGAGAATAATGCCACGCCGTTATATGTTCAGTCATCACACTATATACCTGTTATTAAACGTTACACATCTTTAATTCACTCAAAGAAAGATAACGCAAATTAGTTATGTCCTTAATCTAAATTTGGCGTGAATTCCGGTTGTATGAAACTGCTTTAAGTTCGAACTTATATGATATATAAAAATATTTATAACGTGTATTTTACTTTTAATATTAAATGAAGTTGAAGGAGCTGCTGCTAATGCAGCTAACAAGAAATTTTATTCTGCAACACATTTAAAAATGCATAATTAAAAAAACCAGTTTACCAAATCAATTAAGTAGTGTAAATTTCAATACATTTGAGTATAGTTGCTATCCCTAAATGTAAACATGTTATGTAAATTTCAGTTTGTTAATTTGTTTAGTGGGAATGATGATTTATCGAAAATCTCATTATGTTTTTTACTTCTACTCATACAAATGGTCCTCCGGTAGCTCCAAGAATACGTAAGTTTCATTTCACTATGAGTTTCTGTTTTTCAATTTTTCTCGATAGACTCAAAGAAACTAATTTATTTTAACAGCTGTGATATGTTCTCATATATAGTATGATATATTGGTTCCCTAATATCTGGCTCCAGTAACCTTACACGAAATATTTTCCGTTGAGGTTGCTTTGTTTGATTATGCGACAGTTTACAAGGAAGGCCATTACATATAGTCTGAATACCATCATAGTGAATCATTGCTACATTTGCGGAGAATCAGTCATGCTAAACTCATATTCAACAACTGTCGGGGTGTGAATCAACTGATGGAGTTCAATCAATATTGTAGTCGAAATTAATGTAACAGTCTAGAGTATTTGTCGTGCGAATCACCTGATGTTATTGAATCAACATTGCATTCGAAATTGATGTAACAGTCTGGAGTCACTGACATACAGCATCTTTCAAAAGACTTTGATGACAAAGCAATTTATAAATCAATTGATAAATTCCCTGGTAATTACCAGAATTTTTCTGTGTAATTTGATCAATTTTACATGACAACGTCAATAAATCTATTTCAAATTTTCAACAGGAAAATCTCCCTGAACAATGTTTTTGCCTCGTTGAAATGTTCACGAAGGAACGTGTTATAATACATGCGTGCTGCAATTATTTTTTTCTCACTGACTAACAGTTGGTTTATTGGTTACGAGCACTTGGGCAAACCAAGGAGACTTAGATGGTTCAATTATACTGTCAGTAACTTATCTGTTTACTTCAGATTTGATAAACGATTCGTCAGCTTGGCTAAACCGCCCTGATTTAATTCATATTGGTTGGCATGCAGGCGATAAATGTGCGAATAACGTAGGCGCGGGCAGACTAGATGTCGTGAGACCACATACAGAGAAGGTAGGGCGATCGCCCTGGAACGAGAGTTGAACGCATTTGTGATGTTTTGAAAAAATCATGTCCGAGAAGGATATCAGTGCACAAGCGTGGGAGTACGGAAAGCTTAACATCGTTAAATACTGTTCCGTTATGCGACAAAGAAACAACACAATGTCCCTTGGTATGGCTTCGTAATTGTCTAGAAGCTAAAATGATTTCGCTGTGTGATTGATATGTAGGAAATTTATGCCTCTGAACAATCGATTCGCATACAAAACTTTCTGAACTTCCAGTATCAATCAATGCATCTAACTTCAGACCGTTCACAATAACTTGAGTGATTGCATTTGAAAGACAAGCTGGAGCAGCAGCGGTGATGACAGAGGGTGCTACAAATGGTGATGCAGATGCAACATGTTTGTCAGATTTGGAAGAACGACATACTGAGCGCAAATGTCCCATTTTTCCACATACCTTGCAGATTGCATCACGAGCAGAACACTTGTGACGAGGATGTCTATCATAACCACAAAAGTAGCAAAGGCCTTGGAGCTTCCGGTTGATGCTGGCCAACCTTTTATTTGGGACTGAATCTATCGGTATGTTTTGGTGGCTATGCATTTCTGTTTGCACAGTGTTACAAGAAATTTCCAGGATGGGTGATGTATAAGAATTTGATTGCTTCTGCAATGTCTAGAGACTTGGCTTGGTCAAAAGCAGTTTGAATGTCGAGAAATTTATTTTCAAGATAGCGTTGTCGGTTAGAATTCGAAGACATTCCCGTAATGAAAGCATCACGTATGGCTTCGTCTTTATCCTCGACAGCAGTTACAGATTTGAAATTACAGTCCCGTGAGAGCGAGCGGAGTCGCTTCAAAAACTGATCCAGACTTTCGCCGGAATCTTGCTTACACGTAGCCAGTAGATGTCGAGCAGAAACTTCGTTTTTCGACTGTACGTAGGTTGACTGCAGAGTAGAAATAACTGATTCATAGGAAGTGCATTGAAAAACGAGTTTATACACAGACGGGGAAAGGAAATGGATGAGTGTCTTTAATTTGTCTGGCTAATGTGTGTCTATAACATTAAGAAAGTTTGTGAATGTATAGAACCAATGTTCCCACGAGTCTGCAGCATCAGATGCATTTGGGGCGGTTTCAAAGCGTTCATGACGAAGTAATCAATCCATTCCTAGAAGAATAAATTGTTATGATTATGAATGTTAGATCCGATTGTAAGAATATCAAAAGACGAAGGCCCGAGAACTAGACTTTAATCTTCTAGAAACCGTGGTATGCAATCTGGAATATAGAACGATAATACTAAGCTGCGAAATAGGAATACAGTTGGTAATAGAAAACAGGAACGGTAAAATATCATCACAATAGTCTAGGGCGAAAATCACGACAAATCACACGTGCAAGAAACCTGCGTAATCACTATCGTCTACTTGGTCATTGAATATACCTCTAGGACAGTTGATGCACGTGAATAATGCCACACTATGTTCAACCAGCAACCTATATACCATTTAATAACCGATAAACATCTTTAATTCGCGCAAAGAAGATAACACAAATTAGTTTTTTCCTTTATCAACTGCAAGACCATGTATTGCACACAGCCTGTCTAATTATATTCAATACAACTAACCACAATTAACACCTTGAATTAGTCTGCACAAGTTGGTAATGCATTCTTATTGGTAAAGCGATCTCGAGGCTTTCGAGAGATCTCAAACGTTCGGCTCTTTTGACGGAACCTGACGTACGCAAAGCATTTATTTGCTGATGACGTTCTTATCTGCTCCTTGTTCCGCACTGGTTCTCGCACGAAAAATATGATGTAATTCTTTTGCAACATGAATTTGTGTGGACTTGACATTTTGATCGTCAAACATTTCGGTGCTACCAGATTCTGTTTTGCGTGGCAAATTCAAGTTTAATTGTTCAATACAAAAAGGGCTTTGTTCGATATCATTCATCCTTCAAATCAGAGCTGCTAAACTATCTAAAATAATCGCAACGTGTGAGAAAGATTGAGGTGAAAAACATTCCCGAATTCTTGAGGCCATCATTTCAAATTATTAAAAGCAATAGAGAGGTTGTCGTTTCATTGACTGCCAACCTCGATGCTAAACAAACCTGTGAAAATTGATGTTCAGTTGAATTTATCCTATAGTTGACATGCGTGATTTATGGCGTGAATAACACTGATAGATATAAATTATTACCGAAATTCACAGCGTGTAATGTAAAGTGCATTCGATGTTTACCGAATTCGATCACTTCGTCGAATTACCTATGGAAGTTGCTTGTTAAGAAAACCCTCATGTTAGTTCTATGATATGGCCACATTTGATCGGTGGGTGTACATCACAAGCGCATAGTGATTTCATGCTCCGTTGCGTTCAGAATGACGTGACAGACCGATTCGTGAGTGACAATATCTCCCTCAGCCCTACCGGCAAAAGGCTGTACACGGTCAATCGGCGTCAATTGCACGCCAACGGCGTAATCTGCGTTCAGAAGACAATATCCGTATGTGCTCCTTCCCAGCTTGGGCATGGAAATTTACGCAGTGCCTTGAAAGTAAGCGGTCAAGAGCAAGTTCTCCCCAACTCGCAGAGATTTCATATTTCTTTTGACAGCGTCTGTGTAACCAATGGTCGGCTTCCTGGTTTCAACTCAACATAAGGTAGATCTTTTGGAATACGACCATTTTCCGTTGTGCACACATGAAAATAAAGCGTATTCTGCTCTGATCTGTAGACCAGATTTTGAAAGCCCTCCAGCATTAATCACTTTGTCCATTCACGATATGTTCCCGATACGACAGATGCTTCTTAATTGGGAAAAATTCAGTTTCCATTCGTGTCTTTCGTGGATAGTCCAGGTCCCACTGCCGTGCAGTAAAGCATTTAGTACACCATCATCTTTTCTCTTCACGGACAACTCCCTTTACCTTTAGGCTCGAAATAGTTCATAAAATAGTGAGCAACTTAAAGAGTTGACGAATTGCATATCGTTTGGCAAATACTGTGGTTTTACATCTCTTATTGTAGCGAGTGGCTGTAGAGAGAGGCAGGGAATAATTGAGTCGGGTCATTCCAGGTCACCGGGTGGCAGCTGGCAAACATCTGGCCAATTATCACAGTTAGGTCCACGTCCGCCCCAACGTTGCACGAACGCACATCAATTGTTTCTCGCTTCATTTCTGGGGTCAAAATGTCCAACGCTAATCCAGTTTACCTTCAAATCCGAAAACACAATAGAAGGCGATTGGCCGAACATGTTTAATACAGACAAGACAAAAAACCAAACACACACCTCTCTTATATAGGCAGTGTTCTGTGATTTACAACATGTACTGACTAACCTTGGCACTGCTCAGAAGGATCTTCCGTAGTTTCACAAAGCAGTTACATCCAAGGATAATTAGCACCTATTTCAGTCCAAAAATGGTGTACGCCGTTCAAGCATGGTCCCCATAGTTATAAAAGGACATGACCTTGCTGCAACACGTATACCACTACGCTACGAAACTCGTGACCGACCATGCACAAAGTGATGATTGCCACATAGTACTTATTTGATTTTTCGTACTACCGTGTCAGGGGTGATTTTAACCTGCTGTTAAACATTCTGTATACAATGAATCACCCACTTGAACACATGTTTCATCGGCAAGAAGGATGTGGTAGCAGTTATCATGTGTTCAAGTTAACAATCCCTCAATCAGAACTCAGAAAGAACTTAGAAATTGTTATGGTATGAAAAGCAGTAAGCTTAACAATAACCATAGGATGATATGCAATATATAAAAATTATCTCAAAAATCAATAGGGACAGTCACATACCGCATGGTTCGTCATAAACTCATTGAGTGTCATTCTTTATTTGGAATTGTATATTAATGGATTAGTCCAACTAAATACTATGAAAGGATTCAAGGATTCAAGGATTTATGGTTAAAGAGTTAATACTTCACAACACCACAGGATTGCGCTACGAACTCAAATATGAAAAATACAATAGTATAAAAGCAATAGTGAAGATCAAATATAAGGCTAAGGAATGTTATACTTCTGCATATGTAAGTCTAATTTCGCTTTAAAAATCGCCAAGTAAGGTGAGTCCACCACATGTTGGGGTAGAGAATTCCAAAGAATTATAGCACGTATGGCGAATAAATGGCGCCGACAGTCAATACGGGAACTTGAGACGTAAAGGCATAAGGTATGTCCGCGTGTCACTTTCCCTTCACAAACTTCAAGCAAGTGTTTTAGTGGATGTCCTTCGGTAGACACAATTCTATAAGTCAGAATAATATTGCGTCGTATCCTCCTTTGGGCAAAGTCGCATAAACCCAGACGTCGCAATCTTTCGGTGTACGGAACATTGCGAAGACCAATCACTAACTTTGTTGCTCTATGATAGATTTTATCGAAGATAGCAATGTCTTTTCGCAGCCAAGGAACCCAGACCTCGACCGCATACTCCATCGTAGGGCGAAGGTAGACATTCATTATCCTTGGTAACGTTGCCAGAGAGAATCTTCCAAATATTCTTCGAACGATACCTAACAATGTGTTGGCCTGTCGATATATATTCTGGCAGTGCACTGTGCTCTTCCGGTTCC
The DNA here is from genome assembly GCA_013407085.1 of Atriophallophorus winterbourni. Taxonomy (NCBI): domain Eukaryota; kingdom Metazoa; phylum Platyhelminthes; class Trematoda; order Plagiorchiida; family Microphallidae; genus Atriophallophorus; species Atriophallophorus winterbourni. The sequence continues at coordinate 14,206 of JACCGJ010008889.1, forward strand.
CGCTAATCCACACTCCAAGATATTTTCTAACGAGCTCCATGCTAGGTTTCCAGTTTCCAATCAATATGTCCAAGGAACATTCTTGACAACATGGAGCATCTTATATTTCTTTATGTTGAATGACATGTTATTCATAACCGCCCAATTCGACACGCTGTCCAAATCCATTTCAGTTTCTCACAGTCCTCTGCAGAACTTATTGGCGTCCAAATTTTCATATCATCCGCGAACAGGTCAATTTTGGACGATATGAAGGGGGAAGGTAAATCATTTATGTACAACAGAAAGAGGAGCGGGCCTAGCACAGACCCTTGTGGGACTCCACTGGTGGTTTTGAACGTTTGGGATAGCGCTCCGTTAACTTTTACTCGGGCGTCGCGATCTGACAGATAGTCGCACAACCATGAGAGGAGTGGATCATATATTCCTAAGCGCATCAGTTTGTGAAGAAGCAAATGATGATTGACTCTGTCAAAAGCTTTCGAAATGTCTTGGTAACAGACGTGGATGCAAAATCTTTTATCCATCTCCTTTGTCCAGTCGTCTAACGTGAGGTGAATATTTGTGAGACAAGATCGGTGTGATCGAAATCCATGCTGCGCTGGCGAAAACAAATTATGCGATTTGAAGTGTGCAACTTTTCTTTCCGAAACGATTCGTTCCATGAGTTTAGCAATAACAGGTAAAAGTGTGACGGGACGATAATTTGCAGCGTCAGATCGGCAACCGCCTTTGAAGATAGGTGTTATCACGCCAGACTTCCAATCTTTCGGTACAACTCCCTTAAGCAACGAATAGTTAAACAGGCTGGAGAGCGGTTCACAAAGCTGACGGTGACAGTACCTGAGCACATCCGGTGTGATGGCATCCACTCCTGGAGATTTTCTTACCTTTAGTTTGAGCAAATGACTTGCAAAAATCATTGGAATCATCGAAATATCGCAAAACGTTTCGATTCCTGTTTCAATTGAATACTCAGATCGTTACACTAAAACCTTTGGCGCGAACACCTTAGAATAGTAAATTGCCAGAGCATTTGCGGTTTCTAACTCCGTTTCAGTTAGTTTTTCGCCAATCTGGATCGGAAAAATACCTGGTTTGACTTTTGCTTTCGCGTTCATGATTTTGTGTAATAACTTAGGGTTGCGTTCCATTTTCGACAGGAGCATCAATTGGTGCGCTTCCGTATCCTCTCGTATAAGCGCAGTCACTTTGTTGCGTAACATACGGAAATGTTGCCAAGAAATATAAGTAGTGTTGGTTTTATGCTGCACCCACGCTGCTCGCTTCAGTGCTATCCAATTTTTTGTTCTGCTGCGGACACCAAAACGAAGTTCATCGACGCACCTTTTCTGAACGATCTGCGAGTTCTCGTCTATCTTCATTTTCAGAAAACCTACAAGCTCGTTCCATTGCGAGTCAGGGGTTATATTGTCCGTCTGAAAGTGCGGAATCTGCACGAGCGATTTACTCAGGGCCAATTTATCTACCCGTCGAACCACCCCATTCGAAGTAAGCGATTGCTGAGTACTGCAGACATAGTCGAACACAAGCACTGAATGGTTGCTAAGACCCAGTGAAGTCTGGAATTCGATTGCTTCGATAGATTGTTCCTGCGACGTTAACACCAAATCCAAGACAGAGGTGCGGTCCGATCCTCTCCTCCGGATGCAATCGTGAACATGGTTGTATAAAGGAATTAAATCTAGTACATCTCTAAATCGGTATTCTGGTGTTTGTGGGGAGTGATCGTCCCTGAGATAAAGGGTGGACAGATTAAAATCACCCATAATAAGTGTCGTTGCTTGCTGTGTGTGAGTCAAGCGCTGAAGCACTTGGATCAACCTTTCGTTGTACGATTCCGTAGATGAAGTGGGCCGGTATACCACACCAATAATGCAGACTTCACCAGACATCTGTGTTAAAGTGCACCAAATTGTATCCTCGAGCGTGAATTCTGTCTTGTCTATTGGATGACACTGTAGTCTATTATGGTAATAAAGAGCAACTCCACCACCGCATCTCACAAATTCATATTTGGAATTGATATCTCCGATTCCATCAATTGGGAAGAATACCATGTTTCTGTAATGGCGATAATGTCAGGTGAGTAGCGCGAACATATCTCGGTTAGCTCAGCTAATTTGTTCGGAAGGCTTTGTGCATTTGTATATAAAAATCTTATAACGTTCATATACAAATGCACAAAGCCTTCCGAACAAATTAGCTGAGCTAACCGAGATATGTTCGCGCTACTCACCTGACATTATCGTCATTACAGAAACATGGTATTCTTCCCAATTCTTCCCGAATGGGAATGGTGACGGCAGAATTCCACCTGAGCTCATCAAATGCTTTAGAACAGCAGTATTACAACCTCTTCAGCAATTAATTCTTTAGCGCTGGCAGGAGGAGAGTGTCCCACAAGAGATGCGAGACACAAAGTTCATTACGCTATTTAAGAATAAGGATGAAAAACGTGACTGCATCAATTGCAGAGGAATCTCCTGATTTTTTTTAGGAAAATAGTTTGCTAAATTATTACAGATCCAGCTAAACGTGTTGGCCAATAGAGATTACTCTGAATTTCAATGTGGTTCCAGACGGGGATGATCAACCGTTGACATGATCTTCTCCCTGAGACAACTTCGAGAAAAGTGTCGGGAACAGCGTATGCCATTAAACACTGTTTTTATTGATTTAACGACGGCATTAAACTACGTCAGCAGGGAGGGTCTTTTCAAAATGCTTGATTTGATATGCTGCCCCCAAGACTGCTCAAGCTCGTTATTTCGTTCAACTCAGGTATGAAGGTCTCAGTCCATTTTAATGGTTTCACCTCAGGGGCCTTTGAAATTCGCCGAGGCGTCAAACAAGGGCATGTTCTTGCTCCCACGTTTTTCGGCATTTTCTTCGCTCTGCTTCTGAAGCTCGCTTTCATCACGAGGACAGAAGTGATGACAAGCTCTTCAATCTAAACCGGTTGAGAGCACAATCCAAGGTACGAAATGTGCTAATCCTTGACCTGCTGTTTGCCGACGATGCAGCCTTTATTGCTCACTCACACGGATATTAATAAGCGGATTGGCAGAGCAGCTGTCATTCTTTCTTGTTTGAACTCTCGTATTTGGGGTAACCGCAAACTGACTGTAAAGACAAAGATGATGGTATACAGCGCGTGCGTACTGGATGCTTTACTGTACGGCAGTGAAACCTGGACCACCCACGCCAGACACGAACGGAAGCTAAATGTTTTCCATCTACGAAGCATCCACGGTATATTGATCATATTGTGGATGGACAGAGTGACTAATGTTGAAGTGCTTTCAAAAGCTGGTCTACAGAACATGTTCACTCTATTGCAACAGCGCCACCTTCGCTGGCTTGGTCGTGTCTACAGAATGGAAAATGGTCGTATTCCGAAAGATCTGCTCTATGGTCAGTTGCAACTAGGAAGTCAGCCATTAAGCAGACCGCACTCGCGGTACAAAGACGTTTGCAAAAGAGATATGAAACCACTTATCATTGACCCCGCGAGTTTGGATGAACTGGTTCTTGACCACTCACATTGGAGCCATTGTGTAAAGCGTCGTCTGCAAGCTGAAGAGGATTAAATATAGCTCTTGGCTGTTGAACGCAGATCAAGCCGCCGGCGTGAAACTGACGCCCTACAGCCGAGTAACTATCGTTGCAAGCGCTGTGGGGGAGATTTTTCCTCCCAAATCGGACTGTTTAGTCATTCAAAAAGCTGTAGAACATGAACATTCATGCGATTGTGTTGTACATCCATGGTCAACATCGACCGAATGAGGCCAACAACAACATGTTCGACATCTGCCGAAGGAGACAACCACAATTAATTATGTGTTCTGAGCTTCAATAGCTTATGCTTCAGACGTTCTCAAAAGTGTCAGATATGTATAAGTCACATGTCATGGAAACCAGTGTGATCGGCAGGGATCGCATCCGAAAGTAACACCCGCTGGCCCGTGCCATCTAGATATCTAGGATCAAAAGCGAACACCGCGAATTTGGATGGTGTTGAGAAATACAATTTTATTTTCCACGTCTTATTTTACATGTGTACTGAGAAGCTGATAAATTGCTAAGTGCTTATCAACACGCCTCGCATTTGTTCCATGATAAACAGAACGGCCTAACTCCAACATTTGCCAGCTCATGCATGTCTGGGAAGCAAGTAGATTTAACTTACAAGATAGGTTCTGTATAACTGTAGTGATTAAAAACGCTGGTTGTCCGGATATGCTCCAGCTTAGAAAGATCCGTTTGAAAAAAACTGACTTCACAAAAGCCACAAGTTTCCGCAATCTTATCAGACGGTTATTTAAGCAATTTTCACGCATGAACATCCTACACAGCATGAATACGGATCTGTTACCAGTCACGATCTCGGCGGCTCAAGAAAGATGTAGAAAATATGCAGACACATTATCAGGGTTCAAAATCTAGTTATCGAAATCGAAACAAACTTCGTGAATAAAAATGGCTGACATCAGTTCGTACGAATTTTCCCGTCGACTTATCGGACGAGAACATTACACATTATTTCGTAATCTGAATCATCAGTTGCAGGGACTATTCCCGCAAAGAAATACGCGAAGCTATGTTACAAATGATTATTCAATTCAATTAAATTCAATTGTAATGGTCTAAAAAGCATATAGGTTTACAAAATACCATAGAACAGTATGGGAACTACGAATAATATAACAAGCAAAAACGTGATTCGTTTGCTGACTAAACTGTTCAAGAATCGTAAAAATAAAGTTTGCAATGAATCGGTTATAGCAAGTATTTGGTAACGTTTCGCTTCTGAACACAGAAGCATTGTCAGACCAAGGGTGTCGATAAGAACAGTGTTCAGGTTTAAATGGCATTTTTTGAACAATCCTGACTTTTCTAAGCTTGATTGGGGAGATCGAGATAGTTGATCACACACCATAATTGTTGTGTTCATCCCTAATCGTTTATTAAGTGTACAGGTGTGAACATCGTCTGCTGACACACAGCTTACGTAATCATGTGCGCAAAAGGTGCTTTGTTTATCTGCTTATCTGCTGCAGAACCGAACGCCAGATTGTTGAGATATTCGCCCCATCCACCTTGTTCACCGCATTCGCGGTGCCGTGCGATCGCATTATTTTGAGCTCTCGATTATCAGGATATACTGTTCTTATACTTACACGTACGTGGATATATTATACCTTGTTGGACTCCGCTCGAAGTCAGCTTTCTGGATATACCACTCCCGTAGCTGTATTCGATATTACGAGCAAATTCGGATTTCTCGTGATTTTCCCATATTGGATTTACGCGTGCAACCCTGTTAATACTCTTCAAGTCCTCAAAGGGATTAACGTCAATGGAAAGATCTTATTCTTCTCCGTCGACAGGTTAAATATTCAACATTGTGCGATCAATTACCGAAGCGTATCGCCGGAATCAATTCTGATTTCGCTCTTATTTGTGAAATACGCTTTTCGTCGCGCTGAAGATATTTAGCATCGATCGCATGACAGAACCACTGCCTGTGTACTGCAAACAACCCTGACCGAATGACCCCGAAAAGGATCCAAAGCGCACCCAGCTGCATGTGTACGTTTTGCCAAAAGTAAGTAAGTCCTAAGGCGAAGTCTGTCACGTGTTACGATTGTTTTTCGACAAATCGCTAACCTCGGATTTAGTATCGATTAGTAATGGAGATGTTTGTCCCGGTGTTTGTTACATTTGCCAAGCTTGCAATGCCAAAAAATAGCGTCATTCTCGGAGGCGAAAATTCCTGAGAATGAAATTAAGACGCGTCAAAACGGACTGGAATCTATTATGCGAAAACTAAATGAATTGATATGCACCATTCATAAAGGCACCATTGTTACCCGATTTAGAGGTTACTGCCGAAGAGCCGGTAGAAAATACATCATACTCGAACAGGCCAACATTTGCCCAGATAACCGGGAAGCGTTCGTTGGGATCAGTGACTCCTCGACTTAACGTAAACGAGAAAGGACCAAGAAAAACCACCACTAAAATGACTGACTCAAAATATAAAACAAATCTTAGCGTTATATGTACAAACGTGACCGAGTCGCAGGAAACGCTGTTCGAAGCTAAACAAAAACATGACTTAGCTGAGTGGTATAAACTTTGTAGTCAGATGAGACTGGCCGCAGTTTCTCCCTCATCCATAGTTCGATTAAACCGCCAACTGAATTCTCCTCACTCGGATGATCCTCGCCTTTTAAGAAAAACGCTGCAATCTGCGGAGGACGTGGAAAACGTACTCTTTAATGCTTACCTTCTTAGAGGCGATCCAGAGACTACATGCAGACTTACCATGGTGGGAGCGAAAGTCGTTGCAGAAATCTCGAGTAGAAAGTAATCCAAGAAGTGTTGTAATTCTAGGTGTTCCGGAAGATGCTGACGACGTAGCATCTCAAGAAAAGTCTGAGCACGATCACAAAAAGTGGAAATATCTAGCCGAAATTATTGATATTGAAGATGCCATAATTGTGGATATATTTAGGTAACCGCGGTCTGCCAACTATGAAGGAAAAGGTCCTATCCTTTTAAAGCTAACCTTCTTCACGACCGAACTGACCGATACTATCAAACGTGAATGGAAAGCTAACAGAAAAACATACCCCAAAACGTCAAGTTGAGCTTGCCCAGGGTAATAGCCGAAAGCAAGCACATGGATAGTACCGACACACAAGCGCTTAGTGGTGAGGTTCAACTTGAATGTCAAGAGATAGCTCCAAACAACTTGAGCATTCCGACTCTAACCGAGTCGGTCCTTTGATAACGTTTCATGATTTGAGCGCCACAAACTTTATAAAATGTTTATATATAAATGCGCAAAGCCTTCCAAACAAATTAGCTGAGTTAACCAATATATGTTCGCGCTACTCACCTGACATTATCGCCATTACAGAAACATGGTATTCTTCCCAATTGATTGAAACGGAAAAATCAATTCCGAATATGAATTTGATAAGGAACGATCGAGAGAGAAGTGGTGGTGGTGTTAACGTTTATTATCATAATCGACTCCAGTGCCATCCAATAGACAACACAGATTTGACGCTCGAGGTTACAGTTTGGTGCTGTTTAACGCTGATGTCTGGTGAAGTTTGCATTATTGGTGTGGTCTACCGGTCCCCTTCTTCTAAGAACTTGTACAACGATAGGTTGATCCAAGTGTTTCAGCGCTTGACTCGCACACAGCAAGCAACGACACTTATTATGGGTGATTTTAATCTGTCCAGCCTTTATCTCAGGGACGATCACCATTGAATCTTACTTGACGTGACGTGCGGTTGGATTAATTTTGACCTCCGATATTTTTGGATATAACTTTCTTGGTTTTCATCCGATCGGTTTGATTTTTGGATATCTATCTGAAAGCTTGCTACGTCGGATCTATTCATACAAGAATCATCCATCTGCGACGTGTCGTTCTTTGTGTACGTCAATCGTGGATTTTTCTACAGTTTGTTCGTTTATTGGAATCGCTTTTGTGTTTCTGCTGTTCGATTACCCCATTAGTGTTTATCACTGTCGGGAACTACTCGGAGAAATACACAACGTGATATCAAATTCACGCCAAAAATCTCAAAGGGAATCTGGCAAATTAGCAGCTAAATCGAGTGACGAAATTTTCCGACAACCCGTCATTTTCCGTCAACTCCGCCCAATACCACACAAACCAACCGCAGCCGTATCCATTTTTGTGCTCTGATTTGTACTTTTAGTTGACCCCGTTAACATGAAACAATCTGATGTTCGCGAAACGTGCGTCGTCTGCATGAAAGTCGTCAGTGGTAAGGTCAAATCTGTCACGTGTCAAAACTGTTCCCACAAATGCCACGCAAAAAGCGACAAATCATTGATCCTAATGGATGAAAACATGCCTGGTGTATTCTACGTGTGCAAAAGTTGTCGAGCTAAACCAAACGCAGATTTAACTGCTCGAACAATTGTTGCGCAAAGCAACCTGGATGATCGGATGCTGAGCTTAGAGCTTATCATACAAACGTTGAAGACATCGGTAGAGACTCAAAATTCTCAGTTTGCCAGTATGTTTTTCAATAAATCGGAAACTACTGACGGTAATACCAGTCAGATAAACGCTAAATCTTCGATCTTTCAACACAAATGTTCAGCTGTTGCAACTGTGCCGGAGTGTCTTGAGGAGCGTCCTTTTCATCAAAAGGCCACCTTTAAAAATGCGACTGTTAAAGGCCTGTCTGCCCAAAACATCCCTGGTTCGCAAAAAGATACGAAGCCAAAGCCACCTGCTCACCCGAAGGATCAGCGAAAACCCTTAGGTTCAAAACCAAAAGTCATCGTGCAAAACACTCCCAAAGTGGACACTATAGTTATTCGATCTAAGGTAGTTGAAACGTCCAGCAACCAGCGAAAGCGCCAAACACAGAGTGTACATTCAGTCCATGGACTAAATGTGATTTGCACCAACGTTAAGGAAACGAGTGCCACCTTACTAGGGGACAGGCTAAAGCACGATAAAGAAGAATGGAAAAGGTTGTGCAACAACATGGACTTGGAGCCAGTTGAACCACTATCATTGATACGACTAAGTCGTAAACCTACTTCTTCCAATCTGGACCAGCCAAGATTGCTAAGAATCACGGTTCAATCTGAAAGGGATCTGGAAAACATCTTACTATCCGCTTTTCTCCTGCGTAAGGAGCGTTCAGAGACCACTGCAAGGATATTTGCTGATGTGCCCTGGTGGGAAAGGGCCCGAAAGGACCAGCAACAAAACCAAACGAAACAGATGGATGATCGAAGTATAATCCTTTTGGGAGTTCCAGAAGCTGATGAAGCAACTGATAAAGCGGTGCAGCGCAAACACGATCAGTTACAATGGAGATTCCTCAGTGATATACTTGGTTTGCATGATGTAGCTGTGACGGACACGTTCCGCATCCCCAAATCTACGAATTATAATGGCATCGGTCCTAAGCCCCTTAAAATAACGTTCTTGCGTAATGATATGTTGAACACGGTCAAAACTCGTTGGGAAAATGGCCGCAGAATAATCCCGCGAAAAATTAGACTAGGTGCATCGAAACACCATATTGGAAAGTTAGATGCTCCACTAAGTTGGATAGTAACAGTACCAAGTCAATCAGTTGTTGACGTGCTAGAAACAATTTCAGCCTGTGTTGGGAGTAGTATATCGCCCACCGTCTGCACAGGAAACTAACAATCTGGCCCTACTGGATAAAATTCGCATGGTTACTTCCAGATACACTTGTGGATTTTCGATTATGGGTGACTTCAATTTACCGAATCTGCAGAGCAGCACCATTTACCCAGAACACTCCCTCGAGCGCGCATTCAGTGAGTTGTTTGACGATATTCCTCTTTATAACCACATTACATGTAATACCCGATACAGCGGAAACGATTTACCCTCACTCTTAGATCTCGTTCTGACAAGCAATGAACATGACATTGATAACGTTGCTTACGAAAGTCCACTGGGACTAAGTGATCACGTCGTCATCCAGTTTGACTATCTGTTTGAAGCTGTAAGAACAAATAATGCCCGTAAAAGAGTTAGGCGGGTCAACACTATGGCGTTGAGTGATGCTCTGAAAAACACGTTCAACTGCCAACCGGAAACCAGCAACGTACATGAGTTTTGGATATGGCTAATATCTAATCTCAAAAGTTCAATCGAAGGGAGCTCCGAATTTGTCCTCAGGAACTCAAGAAAAAACTTTGAATTTAAATTAAGAAGCCGAACGTGAAAGTGGTTAACGGTACGAAACATTGCTTGGCGACACCATCGGCAAAACCCATCATCCGAGACATGGGAAACATTCTGTTTACTGCGGAACAAAGTAAACAAATTTGTCATCCAAGACAAGTTGTTCTTCCAAGAAGTGATATCAGGCATGATGGAGCGAAACCCCAAAATACTATATCGTATGGTTAACGATCAAGCTAAGGTGAAACCTGGAGTAGTGTCCGTGAACACATCAGCTGGACCAATAACAACTGCAGCAGAAACTGCTGATGCTTTAGCCACGTTTTATTCATCGGTATTCAACCCGATAGAAACATGCAATAAACAGCCCAAATCCAACACTTTCAAACACGGTTGCTCTAAGTGAAATAAGTGTCACTGAGAAACGCGTCCTCCAAAGTTTATTTATTCTTAACCGGAAAGTCTCCTGGGGCCGACGGAATAACCCCGAAAATATTGAAGCAATTTGCGAATTTGCTATACAAACCACTCATTTATTTGTTCGAGCAAACACTGGCAAGCGGAGTGATTTATACAGGTTGGAAACGAGGAATAATTTCTCCAATTTACAAAGGTGGAAATCGCTCCAACGTTTCCAATTACCGACCAGTTACTCTGTTACCAGTGATTTCAAAATTACTTGAGCGACTCATTGTTGACGATCTAATGAAACACTTCGAGAATAATCGCTTCCGAACTCGATGAGTTTATGACGAACCATGCGGTATGCGAATGTCCCTATTGATTTTTGAGATATTTTATATTTTTTATATATTTTTATATTTCCCATATACCTTGTCATCCTATGGTTATTATTAAGGTTAATGCTTTTTCTACCATACAATTTTCTGAATTCTGAGTTCTGAGAATAATCCGTTGCTTTCGAGGAACCAGCATGGATTCAGACGATATTATTCCTGTTTGTCTAATTTACTGGTGACGCTAGATGATTGGACAAAATCGGTAGATAAAGGACAAGCAATACACGCGTGCTACTTGGATATTTCAAAAGCTTTCGATCGTGTTGACCATTCCCTACTACTGCAGAAGCTTGAACGGCTTGGTATCACTGAAAAGTTGCTGAGTTGGCTAAATACTACCTAACAAATCGCACTAACCAGGTACGTGTTGATGGTGCATTATCCAAACCAATTGCTGTAACTAGCGGAGTTCCCCAAGGCTCAGTCCTTGGTCCGATCCTCTCTCTGGTTTATGTCAATGAAATACTGGAAATTGTTTGATGTAACATTTCGTTATTTGACATAAAGATTTGGCGCAGCATTCGTAGTCCAGAATACTGTCTGCTATTGCAAAAGGATCTTGATACGCTTCAGAGCTGGTCGTTGAAGAACAAACTGCCGTTTAACTTCAACAAATGCAGGATCATGAATGTGGGGAATCGAGTAGAGTTCACATATCACATAGGTTCGCATGTCCTTGAAAATTGCAGCGAAGAAAAAGATCTGGGTGTCTGGATATGCTCCAGTTTAAAAACCACTTTAAAGTAACAGTGCCTCTAAAAAAGCAATGCGCGTTCTAAATCTACTCAAACGTGTATTTGGGAAATTTTCGCCGGAGATATTCCCAAGGATCATGAATACATACTTGAGACCAGTCATGGAATACGGTGTGCAGTCATGGTCTCCGTGGTTCAAGAGGGATGTGCAGGAGAATCAGAGGAGACCTTGTCTTACTTTAAAACATTCCATACCCCGAACCATCCCTTACAGGATTTATTCACGCGAAGGGATACGAGGAATTATGGGACCCATGAATATGTGCTGGTCGTACCCCATTCCAGCCTGAACTGTAGAAGGTATTATTACTCTGTCCGTGACGGTTTTACTTGGAACAGTTTACCTTCAACCGTTGCTCACGCCACTAGCTTTCATGACTTTAAAACGAAATTAGACGAATTTGTATTGCATTATTCGTTTCCAGAACACTTATATACTGTTTAATCTATGTTCTTATGTTGTTTATACACTTAAATTTCAATTTTCACCATCCTATGGTTGTTGTTGAGCTTGTCGCTTTTTAGACCATTAAAAACCTTGAATTACCTTGAATTGTGGGAAGTAGTTGACTCTGTTTTAAGGCTAAAATAAGAAATCTAGATGCCTAATTGGCAACTCAGCCACAGACCCTTCTCTGCTAAATGAAATATTATAGTAAATAATTCCATGAAATTTAAATTTTTATTTAGATTATAAAGGGTCTCGTGGGAGATAATATTACTGAATTATTGAAGATTAAACTTCTTAAGACTAGACCAAGGCTGCTCGTTCGTGATATCTATATTTTTTAACGCACGGAACTACCGTCCATCCAAAGATTATTTTCCCTCAGTCTGTGTCGCCATTGGGGATTATTTTTGCTTCACCTATGAAGAACATGGATATGAACATACAAGTAACGATTTTTTAATTTTTGTATACGTTTATCTTATGCTACTGTACAGCAATTTGATTTTTTAACCATAAATCTTGAATCTTGAACCACTGGAATAAGCTCCAGGATGTTATAATAAACCTCCCTAACGTGGTAAGCCTCAATAAGGAATTAGTCACTAAGTGGCATACCATATTTCCAAATATTGTCTAATGAAAAAATATAAAGACAATAAAATGTATTCGTATTTTTCATTGTTCCAAGGCTGTCCTATACGGAGCGGTTCTGGGGATGAAATCCCAATTCAAAAATACTCTAATGACCCGTGTATCATGAAGCTTTTGACAACTAAGTCAATGGCCTTACATGTGCGAGTGGTCCTGTTTGACCCGGCGAAACTGCTTCTACTGACAACAGTATGGTCGAAGGCGGCTGACTGGCGCACCAAAACCAGTTTAAATCGTATAGCTTAAGCTCGTAATTTCAATAAGTCTGCCCACCTAGGGGAAGGAATACCCTTATCTCAAACCTCCACTGACTTGTGGTTACATCAAATCATGGAAAATGCTTCAGGAGTCAACCTCGAGGAAAACTCCGGAGTCTCGTTAGGCAGTCCGAAGTTGTATTCGACTCCGTCCTGCCAACTCCTGCACCGGTATAGTTGTCCAAACGTTCCTTTTGTTTCATTAGTGTCGTGGATAGGGAGCACTTGCTGCATCTGCATCAACTAGTTCTCCATATTGAACTGCCCTGGTGTACATCTTATGTAAAAATGGTGTGGACACTCCATTCCACTTCTATGGATATAAACACGGGTAAAAGAAGCTACCAGTTGAAAGCTATGGCTCGACTGGCGTAGAGCTCAGCGCCTGGGGTTGCTTCTGACGGTGTGACAGATTTTCAGGTCTCATTAAACGGCTACTGCCAGCCCCAAGCTGGGCAGCCTACATTCAATAAGGTGCCGTCTTGCCACGGTGTTCTATCCTCATTGATGGCATAGAGATTAGGACTCAACCGACAAGCAGATAGTATTTTTCCGCATTAGCAAATCGAATTACTAAACAACAAAAGTCAGCTCTGGAACGGGAAACCTGGAACGTCTGGTCCACGATCCGGGATTTTGTGATGACATCTGGAATATCAGAGGCGCAAGTGAATCAACGGTGATTGAGAAAGAGCTAAAAGGCTAAAGGTAAACGTGGCTGCTCTGTAAGATACGCGATTACCAGACAGTGGTATGCTAAAAGAAAGAGATTGCACATTTTTGAAAAGGAGGGCATTCTGATGATCCTTAACTGCACGAAATTGTGTTTGCCTTGCGAAATTGTCGACTAAAAGCAGCAGAATCGAGCAGCAGCGGGATCGAACAGATTTGGACAACGCTTATGCAGCGACTCTTTCTCTGCCACGCCTGCTGAAAAAGAAAATTTTTGTCATAACCTCACAACAGTCCACAAAAACGTGCCACAAAAACGGTGTAGTGGTATTGGGTGATTTTAATGACAGAGTTAGTGCAGATTACGAGTCTTGGCAAAACCGTCACGGAAATGTTGAAGTAGGTAAAATCGATGAAAATGGACAACGCCTAGTAGAAATGTGCACACAGTTCAGTCTTTGTGTCAGTAGCACTTTCTTTTAAACAAAACCACACCATAAAGTCTCTTGGAAACATCCTCGCTCTAAGCATTGGCATCAGCTTGATCTTATTCTTGTTAGGTGCATTAATATAGGAAGCGTGTTCCTCATCAAAGCGCAGACTGTGACACTGATCATTCACTAGTCAGTGCAAAACTGAAGCTTCCCGACACGAGATTTCATCGCACCAAATTGTCTGGTGAGCCTAAAATAGATGTCACCCGCATGTGCCAACCTAATATAGCTGCGCGATTTGCAAAAGCCGTCACAGCCGAGTTCAGCAAGACAACCTCACTCGAATCGGCTTCAGAAAACTAGGAATCGATAAAAAGCTGCAGATGCTGAGTCGCACTTCCCACCTTTGGTCCGAAGAAAGCTCAGACGAGCGACTGGTTCGAAGCAAAAAAGCTTTTGAGATGACTGCTGTGTTGGATGAGAAACGGTCAGCATTTTTGAGGTTCAAAGGTATGCCGAAAGATGAAAACATAAGACTTTGAAGAGCAGATGAAAATAAGGTCCAACAGACTGCAAGGCGATGTACAAATGACTATTGGACAACAATTATCCTTAGTATCCAGAAAGCTGTGGATATTGGAAATTTTCACGGTATGTATGATGGGATCAAGAGAGCCATTGTTCCTAACAAACTTAAATCGGCTCCCATTAAATCTGTATTTGGTAACCCGATTGTCGACAAAACTCAGCAGGTGAAAAGATGGATAGAGCACTTGTCTCTCTACTCTAGGGAGAGTACGGTTTTACCGCATGCACTTAAAAATTTTGAGCGGTTGCCAACCCTACTGTTGATAAGCGCAATAGGGCAATCGACCGCTTAGCAAATGGGAAGGCGTCTGGTGACGATGGAATTCCGCCTGAGCTCATCAAATGCTGCAGAGCAGCATAATTGTAGCATCTTCACTATTTGCGTGCTTAATGCTTGCAGGAAGAGTATGTCACACAGGAGATGCGAGACACAAAGATCATCACGCTATACAACGATGTAATAGAACGAACACAGTCACATAAATACGGATGCCTTAGAAATTGTTTAGTTTATACCTACTAGTTAATTAGATTGTTGTTTTTGTTTAAAAATTGCTTAACCTTAGCCCCCGTAGTTATGTACTTTTACGCATGTTGGTCGGTGTGTCGACTGACCCTGACCTTGTTCACTTGTATTAGATTGACGTGGATACATGGCGTCCGTCACAATCACTTTCCACGGGCACGAAGTATATATTAGCTGACCAATCAGAATCCGTTCAAGGGGCATGAATCAGAATGTGTTTATTTTTAAGCCAATCATGGCATCTGGCCGTCCTTTAAAAAGCGCTGCATAGCCTACATGCAGCATATTTTGACGATGTCGCTAGTTCAGGTTTTTGCAGAAATGTTCGGAACCGTTGTCGACCCCATACAATTTGAATCCCTAGTTGAAGCAGCAGGTGGTATTTCCAGATTTCAAAGCTCCACTGGTTCATCGTATTGCATTCGGAGCACAGCATCAAATGCCAGGTTTGTGTTAGCTTAACTTTGATAATTTGCCAAAACTGATCATGGTGTTAGGATGCACTGCTGATAACCTATAAAAACATCGCGACTCGCTGTTCCGTTTTGAACTTTAACACCACTCTCATTCAGTGAAAAGCCTGATTGAGTAATTGGTTCCAACTTTGAACACCGTTTATAACTCTAATCGATTGGTAACGTTCTGGATGTTCTCGATGTTTTTGTAACAAAAACAGCGCTCACTCTCGCGTAATCGATTATCTGAAATCCTGGTACAAATAAATTGTTGTTTTACGGTCATTTTGCTTTAAGCTTCTCAAAAGTTTGGTGCAACATTTTTTCGGGATAAACATGGTTGAGAATTTCCCACGAAAATGGTGTCTCTTGAACGTGTGGTGATGACGTAATCTCCTCATGGTGATAGGGTTTGTAGAGCAATTTCGAAATGGAATTGTAACTATAACCTAAAAAATGGTCTGTGGAATTGGACATAAACACACATAGTTTATTTGGAAAAGGATTATTCTACCTCTGGTCTCGTGAAGTCAATTAAAATCACCAAGAATACCATCAGCATCTTGCAGAAAAGTTTGACATAACGTCATCAATTAAACCTTACAGTACGTAGTTTTAGGATTTCGAGATAGTATTTGTGTATCTCGATTGGCCAATTTACTAACTAGCTGTCCTCGGAAGTTAGCCGCTTGTGAGAACGTGTTTAAAATTTCGGAGATATTCAGTATAAAATGTGATAATTACATATATTTGCTTTTAAAATCCAGAAAAAAACCATATCATGTACGTAAATGCTCTTGTGAATGAACAATATTGACTGTGCTAAGCAGTGATGTTAAATGTCAAACTTGTCATTCATCACTCTGACGTTTCTAAGCATACGAAATCGGCAGGTACTATCCCTACCCGAAGACTCAAAATAGCATCAATCATGTCGAACGGTATTATGGAAAAGTAAGCCAGGCTTGATTTTTCTAAACTTTTAACCGGTAAATAAACTGATTTCAACCGGATAGGATATCACGGTCTGCCAACAATGAAGAGCCCTTTAAAGCTGACCTTCTCGACAACCGAAATGACTGACAGCATCAAATGTGAATGGAAAGATAATAGAAGAAAACAACTCCAAAATGTCAAGTTGAGCTTGTTGAGGATAATAGTTGGAAGCAAGCAGACGGATTGTTCCGACCCACCAACGTCTAGTGACGCGAATATCATGCGATAGCTCCCAAAACGTTTATAACTGAGTCGGACCACTGATATCATTTAATGACTTGAACACTTTAAACTTTATAAGATGTTTATATATAAATGCGCGAAACCTTTGAACAAATAGGCGGAGTTAACCAAGATATGCTCGCATTACGCACCTGACATTATCGCCATTACAGAAACATGGTATTCTTCTTAATTGATTGAGACTTAGATAATCATTCCCAATAGGAATTTGATAAGGAACGATCGAGCGAGAAGTTGTGGTGATGGTGTTTCTCTTTATTATTAAAATCGCTCCGGTGCCCTCCATTAAACAACACAACAATCTCGAGGATACAGTTCTTCAACGCGCGTCTCGAATGCTCGGTGTTTTAAGGCGGGTATTCGGACGTTTTTCCCAGAGCTGTTTTTCTCTGATGATGAACACGTACCTACACCCGCTTACTGATTACGCTTCACAAGCCTGGACCCCATGGCTTCAAAAAGAGATTTCACTATTGAATCGCATATATCACAGAGCCTCAAAGTTGGTCATTGGGCTCGAAAACCTACCATTCGCTGGCCGACTAAGTAAACTGAAGCTGACGACACTTGCACAAAGGAGACTGCGAGCCGACCTCCTCCTCCTCACATTCAAAATCCTTAACAGTGTTTCCCACCATTTGGATATAATATTCCACCGACGAACATCCAGCAACAACCGCGGTCACAACTGCAATTTGGAAATACCCCACTCCAATCAGAACTGCTGCAGGTATTTTTATTCTGTGCGTATTTGTTTCGCTTGGAATTCCTTGCCAGCCAATTTGGAAAGCTCAAACACTTTTTCTATATTTAAATTAAAACTGGACGATTTCCTGAGAGCCAATCCAAATTATGCCCCGAACTATTTATAATCTATCTTCACCAGAATTATTTTGATTTTAAAATTTTTTCTACACACATATACACTTGAACCCATAGTTCAACTGCATGGTTATTGTAAAGTAATTGCTTTTTCAACCATAAAATCTTGAATCTTGATGTCTGGTGAAGTTTGCATGATTGGTGTGGTCTACGGGTCAACTTCATCTACGGAATCGTACAGCGAAAGATCGATCCAAGTGTTTCGCATTGAGTTCGCATTGAGCAATCAACAATACTTATTGTGGGTAATTTTAACCTGCCTACGTTTTATCTTAGGGACGTTCACTCCCAACAAACTTTTGGACGCCGTTTAAGAGAGGACTTCTATGCAGTCCCTTTATACAATCACGTTCATGAATGCATTCGGAGAAGATGTTCTGACAGCTCCTCCTTCTTGGATTTAGTTTAAACATATAAATAACAATATGTCAAAGCGATTGGATTCCAGGATTCGCTGGGTCTTAGTGACCATTTAGATCTTTCAGTGCTCAGCAATCGCTTGCTATGAATCGATTATTTAGCCAGGAAGATAAATTGTTCCTAAGTAACACCCTTGCAGGTTCAGCATTGATAGACGGACCACATACGCCCTGACTCGCAATAGAACGAACTTGTGCATTTTCTGAAACTGAAGATTGACGAGAACTGGCAGATCGTTCCTAAAAGATGCGGACAAGAACTTCGATTTATTGCCCGGAGCTGAACAAAAAAAATAGGAAGCGCTGGAGCGAGCAGCCTGTATGCAGCATGAAGCCAACATTACTGTTTCTTGAAACAGTGGATGAAGCGTAAACAAGTAACGCTTGTATGGCCAACACAGTTTTATTCAGCATAAAACATTGTAACTTTTGATGAAGATTATTTTGCTTCACGAGGAAGCAATTTCTGTTGGTAAGCTGTTTCACAAAATACATGCACGTACAACATAAATGTTGCGGCAACAATTTAATCGGGAATGCCCATTAGACGAATCAGAGGAGAACTTATCTTACTTTACAAAACATTCCATACATCGAACCATCCTTCACAGGATTTATTCACGCGAAGGGATACGAGAAATTATCGGACCCATGAATATATGCTGATCGTAACCCAATCCCACCCGAACTGTAGAAGGAATTTTTTCTCTGTCCGTTTCTGTTTTGCTTGAAACAATTTATTTTCAACGGTTGCTCAAACCACTATCTTGCGTGAATTTAAAACGAAATTAGACGAATTTTTATTGAATTATTCGCTTCCGAAACACATATGTACTACTTAATCTAATTCCTCATCTTGTTTATACACTTAAATTTCAATTTATGACATACCGTTGTTTTTGTTAAGCTTGTTGCTTTTTAGATCATTTAATTTCTTGAATTACCTTGCATCACCCTACTTGAAGATGAAACAGTTTTAAATCATTGTTACATATTCAATTTCTTTTGATTTTATCCATGTAAATGATAGGTCATTTTACACAGAATAAGCAAAATTGTGAAGTGGATCAAAAATATAAGTCTGTACTACACATAATACAACAAAAATGGAAAGAACTTACTAAAATGCCAAAAGAACAGATGTACAAAGAAAGATCTAGTGAAGTCCAAATTTATCGAGATATTCCACACAGGAAAATCCAAGAGATGGAATCCAAATTGCAGGATGCTATAAAATGTTGGAGAATCTGTTAGTCACAATTCCGACAGGGAGTAATGCACGCAAACTTCGCAACCACGGAAGAAGTCAAAGTCTGAGAGTTCGAAAGTATGTTATTCGCCAAAAGTATATTGTACAATCATAATTAAGATTTAGGTATACAGCCAAAAAACGAATAACCATACAAGGCCAAAAGGTGTATGTACAAAATAGAGTTACCTATGTGTCTTCGCAATTTACCGTACTCCGAAAATTGCGCCCCGTTGGTCTAAGTGTCTTTAATCAAATGTGTTTACAACGCGATAATTGTCTTACCTATAAAATTATCGGTTGGCACTAGGTGTAGAGTAAGATTGTATGCAGAATCGCTTATTCAATCGCGCGCATAAATGCGTCGCCGTAAGTCACTAGTCTAATCGCTGATAATAGAGCAATCATTTATAGCGGTGGCCTGAAAGTGTAAACCTTCGTAAAGCAGTACGTGTTCATGTAATATCTAGAACGGGAAAACCATTCGCGCATACTGACGTATATTTCGGCGCTCCTACGATTTTGAATCTACTTCACTCCCGGTTTGTCGTATCTGGATATTTTATACCTTTTCGGATTCCTCTCATAACAAGCATTGTGAGCACAATATTCTTGGAGAAAAAACACGCAATTTCTAAAGAAATCCATCCTTTACCTTCTGAACCAAACTGAACTCACGCGTGCTAGTTTGAGTAAACTACGGAATATTCGGCTGATTTTACAACTGTTCGAAAGAGCTCGAATTTCTACTTCGCTTGACACCTTGGACCACAAAATCGGATCCAATTTCGAGGAGCTACGCGGATTTTTTCCTTACTACACTAGGCGCGATTCTTAACTCACCTAGTTCGTTTCATCCGCTACAAATCTCGTCTGCACATCATACGGACCTACACGAGCACACCCACTTACCCGAACCATCGATCGATAATTTTTCGCTCGGGTGCCATGACCTCACAATCGAAGCCCATTGACAGCGGTCACGTGTGCAAACTTTGTCGGAAGGCGGTAAGCCGCAGCAATAGAGGAGAAAATACGTAGCTCAGGATGAGGATGTTGTTCAGATGGTGTTCGCCGAGCTTGTGTAGTTGTTGGTGGACGTTTCGTCATCAGGCTAGATGACATCATCAGCAGAACTTCTTTTGAAGTGACTTGAAATTGGTATTCATTGGTTTTTATAAGGTCCGTCTGTCCGTTCGCCATCACGCCCGTTGGTTGGTGGAATTCATGTGTTGCATTCTTGTCCATCGCGTTTTCATTGGTCCATAGGTTGTAGCCAATTGAAGGTGCTGGTTAATCGATGTCGTTGTTGAGTGCCACGCTTCGATGAATTCTCGCGCTCGTCGGTTGTTTTCTTTGGCCAAAATCCTCGCGTTGTCCCAATCGAATTGGTGTCCGAATTGATCAACATGTATTGAAATCAGTGACCTTGGGTCGTGCCTTCGTACAGCTAACCGGTGTTCGTGTATTCTTGTGCTTAGCTTGCGGCCGGTTTGTCCGATGTAGTTCTTCTCGCAATCTCTGCACGTAATCTTGTAGACAATATTCGATTGTTCTTCTTTCGCAACTTTGTCTTTCATATTGTTGAAGTGGTTGCGTAATATTGACACGGGTTTGTGCGCGACCTCTATTCCAAATGGCCGAAGGACCCGAGCTGCGATTTCTGATATGTTCTGCACATACGGAAGAGCGCGTCTGACTCTGTTTTCATCATCGTTTCTTTGCTGGGTACGGTTGAACTTGTTGCGTAGTACGAAGCTTCTTGGGTATCCATTTCTCTGGAACACTTTGAACAAGTATTCTTCTTCTTGTCGATCCCCTTACGGTTATCAATGAAGACGAAATGCCAGGAGTTTGCTACATTTGTCAGATATGCAGATCTCAATCGAGAAATTGTACGAAGACAACTGTGAGTTCACAAACCGACGCGGATACGAAAATTTTATGTTCCGAGAGTAGTGTACAAAGAATCGAAGTACTGCTAAACGAGCTTCAGATTGGTAAACTCGGATCTAGAGCAGATTGTGAACATCATGTCTCTACCCCCAGGCAGCAAACTGAAAAAGGTGATGATCAACCTGTACTCAAGCGCCCATATAATTCGAAACACTTTTCTGACGCGAACTCCTCTGGCACTAAAATGGTTACGAAGACCAAGATGCCTGCTCATCGGGAGGTTCCGCTCAAACAATCGGTTTTAACTCCTAATGTTGCCGCCCCAAAGATCGCAAAAATCTCTCTGTAATCTGTACCAGCATACAGGAATCTAGCGAGACACTTCTGGCGAATAGACAACGATACGACCTAGAACAATGGTCCAAACGTTTTACGTTGATGTGGTTGGAAACGATAAAACCTTCAGCTGTTACACGTTTGGTTCGCCAACAAATCTCCCCACACTTCGGCGAAGCGCGGCTACTGAAAGTAACACTAAACAGTGAGAGGGATATGAAGATTGTTCTTTTGAATTCTTACTTTTTACGTTACATACCTACGTGCAATACTCGAATCTACGCCGATATACCCTGGTGGGAAAGAAAAGGAGGCGGAGCCGTCCGTGAAAAAATCCATGAGCGCAGTTTGATCCTTCTTGGCGTTCCAGAGGCAACCAGTACAACAGAAGCCGCGAAACAACAACAACACGACTATAAACAGTGGCTATACGTTGCATATGCGATTGAAGCACGCGAAAGTGTTGTCGCGAATACCTTCAGAATACCGAGGTCATCAAACTACAAAGGCGATAAACCACCCCATTTAAAACTCACTTTCTTAACTTCTGCCATGGCAGCCTTTGTCAGACAAAATTGGGAAATTCACAGGAAAAGTATCACTAATGACCTCAGACTCAGCATACCGAAGGCTGCCTCCTAAACACAAGCTGCAGGAACGCCGTGCGAAGACACGGACAGACTAAACTCCGAAGTTGTTTCAAAAAATTGCAATGGTCCAGCTCTCCGGGGGTCGGACATACAAACATCATCCGCGTAGGCTCGCTACACACGAAAACCACTGTTAAATGCCTATACACAAATGTAGAGTGCTTGCGGAACAAAATCGCCGAATTATCCCATTTTAACGCTCAGTTTTCTGCTGAAATCATTGCTGTTACCGAAACATGGTTTTACGATCAGGTGAACGATTTCGAGCTAGCACTTCCCAACATGATCGTACTTCGACGAGACCGTTCAAGATCAGGTGGTGGAGTTGCTTTGTATTTTGACGACCGTCTCCAATGCACAGCTGTACCTGACACAAGGTTTGAGCTAGAGGACACCATGTGGTGTAGCCTTCGCTTGGAAACTGGAGCGAACTGTATACTTGGTGTGATCTACCGCTCGCCCAACTCTTCCGATGCCCACAATGAAACGTTGTTAAAAATGATGCGCAACGCTGGAAACCTTAAAGGATGCCAATTGTTAATAATGGGTGATTTTAACCTCCCACATCTCTACACCAATGTGTGCATACTCAGCAATCCATTAGTACAAATTCCGTGAGATAATTACTTTCACTCCCCTATACAACCATGTCCATTTATTCACTCGACAAAGGGGTCTCAATGAATCATCAATTCTAGATCTGGTTTTCACCTCCGAAGCAACAGCAGTGAAGTCAGTGCAGTATCATAATCCTTTGGGGCTAAGTGACCATCTTGTGTTGTCCTTCGAATTCGTGTGCAACGCCAGAAGGGCGTCGGGCGACGTTAAGTTCATCAGGACAGTCCATTATTACAGCCTTCGCGGTGCCATTACGATTATGGAGGAAAAACATCTCGCTCTTACGAATGCAGAAACTCATTGTTCTAATCTGTTAAGTTATATCTGTACAAAATTAGACGAAAATTCTACCTGTGTTCCCAAAAGGAAATCAAGAACATTGTAGCGACCAAATCGTCACTGGGGAATAGTTTCTGTCACGGAAACTAGTTGCCTGCTACGAGCCACGAGATTCTTCTACCGGGAGTGACGAGCGTTTACGAATCGATCCCAAATCAGAACAATACGTCAATTAACGCTGTACTATATTGACAAAGACGATTAAAAAGCAAAATATAACAAACCTCAACGGTAATGGAATACAGGTTTCAATGCAAACCCAACGCGTCCAATAAACGGAAGTCAAGCAGTTCAGTTGAGAGCACAAACAATTACCGTTTTTCATTAACGGTAAACACGGGTAACGGACAAATCAAAATGCGCGGAAGCCGAAGTGCAGTTAAACAAAGGAAAAATGTTCGGGAAAGAAAATTGTGACAGATTTATCATTTAGTTTAAATGTTATTTTTAATTTAAAGAACAAACAAAAATATCACGGGAAAATTCTGACACAAAAAAACTTGATAAGGAACACGGGTGTAGGGTGGGAAACAAATGTTTCCAGTTCGTTTGATCTTGCTGGACCGAAAGAGGAATTTTCAAGACATCGACGCGGATTCATACACCGCCCACCAAAACTCCTCCAAATCTAAAAAGCAAGTAGAGACACAAAGACTGAACTGCGGGGCTCTCCTCTACCTGGCTACCCGACCCGTGTACCTGCGCGACCCATGACAGCGACTCGACGATCAAATGTTTGGTGTTATCTCTGGAGTTTGCAGACCCGAAGACCCGCCTCCCACCTAAAACATTTGCCTTCAGTGTGATCAACGTTCGTCTTCGCATGCAACCAGCAGACTGAATGCTTGCTGGTATTTCTGGGGTCAGCAAATCCGAAAACCCGCCTTTCACCTCAAGCACCAGCCCCCGGGCCCGACACCCCAGGAACACCCTATTCCCCACCCTACCGCGACACTATTTGGCACCCTCAATCAAACATAGATTCCTAACTTCACGCTCCAAAATTCCTGCGAATAAGCGCACGGTGACTCTTCGAACTAATCCATCTCCACTATCGTTACATTCGAGCACCAACCCTACCGGCCACTTTTCCTTTGGGACTTGGTCACTCACTAGCAGTACGACATCGCCTTTCTTTCTTCGAGTTTCTCTCTGGCTTTAACCATTTTTGCCTTCTCTGCAAGGTTGGAAGATACTCCTTGATCCATCGATTCCAAAAGATCCCAGTGAGATAATTCACTTGCTTCCACTGGCGCGTATACCGATCACGTAAACTAGCATCAGAAGGGATCCCCATGTTGCTTCCTATCAACAGAAGATGGTTTGGAGTCAGAGGTCCATCGTCGCGGCTATCCAATGACGGTTGCACCAAGGGTCGATCATTCAATATACGTTCTGCTTCGCACATAAAAGTATGCAAACTTTCGTCCGTCAACGTCTGCGCATTAACTATGGCGTTTAAAATATTTCTGATTGAACGCACCATACGTTCCCAAACGCCGCCTCTATGGCTAGAACTAGGGGGCGGGTTGAAATGCAATTGGATATTATGAACAGCCAGACGATTAGCGATCACGTGGTTATCGAGCCTTTGGATGTGCTCTTTCAGCTCTCGAACGGCCCTTACAAAATTCGTGCCATTGTTGCTGTAAATCTCAACGGGTTTCCCTTGCCAGCTAACGAAACGCATCAGTGCCATGATGAACGAATCTGTAGTGAGCGAGTAAGCAACTTCAATATGCACCGCTCTAACACGTAGACAAGTGAAGACAAAGTCATATCTTTTCTCAATCGAACGACCGCGTTTGACTGGGAAAGGTCCAAAATAATCCAAACCAACCGATTCAAAACAACGCAGCCCCTGCTGAATTCGAGCCAATGTAAGTGGAGACATCATCTGTTTACACTCAACTGCCAGTCTTTTACGACACCGGGTGCACTACCCTATCAACCTTTCCACTGCACGACCCCCTTGAAGTATCCAAAATTGTCTGCGTATTAAATTCTGCACATGAACCATGCCACAATGACCTTCAATTTCATGAAAATACCGGATGATGAGTTCGGTGACAGTATGCCGCGAGGGTAAGATAATTGGAGTACGAAAAGCCGCAGGATAGCTGGAATAATTTAAGCGTCCACCAACACATAAGACTCCATCCAGGACTATCGGGTTCAACTTGGCAAATCTGCGATGCCTCAGGCACTTCTTGTTCTGTTTCGTTTCATAGTGTGCAAGCTCATCAGCAAACACTTCCTGCTGCACGAACATGATTACTTTTCTTTCTGCATTTCACAGTTCGGATACTGTGATTGCAGACAGTGATCTCAACGAATTCCGCTCCGGTGACTTCAGTTTCAGGTAATCAACAAACCTTGTCATCCATGCAATACTCCTGAGCAACTTCGACCAACTAGAGTGATAGTTGACGACAGTATTCAAACCATATTCTAGTGAGCTATTTGCCGATGTTATATTAACCCTTTTGTATTCTAGTTCCGGAGAATGAACTGTGTTTGTATCCAGGTTCAGAAATGTTCGCTCTGGCCATAGAACAGGGCCTGTCAACCATCGCTCCAAATCAAATTTCGAACGTATGCCCCTTGAAGCCAGGTCTGCAGGATTTTCACCTGAATTCACATGACTCCATTGTGCTGTATCGGTATACTGATGTATAATCGCTAGGCGGTTGGCGACGAACGTAGAGAATCTAGAAGTAGTGTCGCGTATATAGTGCAGGACTATCATCGATTCAGTCCAAAAACAGATTTTAGAGAAAAGTTCAGACATTCCTTCCTTTAACAACTCACTGACACGTACAGCCAATAGTGCAGCATTGAGCTCGAGGCAGGGAACAGTGACAGTTTTTAAGGGAGCTACTCTGGATTTTCCAAAAATAATACAGCTTCGACATTCGTTTGCACTTGAAATGTGCTTAGCGTATGCTACAGTACGGTACCCTGTCTCTGAGGCATCGGCGAATATATGCAGCTCAAAGTTACATTGAGAGTTCTTTTCGGCACATCTGATACATCTTGACACAGATACGGTTTCAATGACATTGATTAACCGCAAGCAATCGTTCCAACAAACTTCATCAGCCTCACAAATAGGTTGGTCCCATCCAAGACCCGATTTGCAGAGTCTTTGAAGTAGCATCTTAGGTGGAAGGCAATGTGGAGACAAGAGTCCCAACGGGTCGTAAAAGGATGACACAGCCGATAGTATACCACTACGAGTCATTGGCCTCTCGGGTAGGTTGAATCGAAATTCAAAGACGTCACTATCCGCGTTCCATTGCAAACCCAATGCTCCATGCACATAATCGTATGAATTACTTATATCGACCGTAAATGTGGCACAATCTGAACTCGGCAGGTCTTTTGACAAACGTTTATCGTTTGACACCCACTTCATTAAATGGAAACCGCCTCGAGAACGCATTTGTCGGCATTTGTCAACGAATTTCTTGGCGACAATAGAGCAGTCAAATGATACCAAACAATCATCAACATAAACATTTTCCATAACAGCACGTTGGGTAAATTCATCATAAACAACAGCGAAATCCATTGCGGTCTTTCGAAGAGCATAATTGGCGCAGAATGGGGAAGACGTAGCTCCGAATGGATGAGCTGTCATCTCAAATTCGACCGGATCTTTTCCGACATACTCATCATCCCACCACAGAAATCGTAATGCCGATAGATCTTTGTCAGGTACTTTAACTTGCATGAACATTTCCTCAATGTCTACAGCTAGAGATACCTGACTAAGATCTTTCGTAGTTTTCGTAACAAGGTGACGTTCTTAATACGAAAAGACAAGCAGTATCACCATTGGAAGCTGATCGACCAGATGGAATGTCATCCTAAGTTGCTGAACACCATCGTAAACACCGCGACCAAGGTTAAACCAGGTGTATTTTCTATCCAGACAGAGAACGGACTGACTGATAATTTCAAGGATACAACTGATGCCCTAATATCATTTTATGCAAAATTATTTTGGCCAAAGAACGTGTCAACGCTGACGTCTTTGCCGCGCCCACTACAGGTCGAATGCCTTTGTAACAACGAGGTAAATACTACGGTTGTGCGAAAGCATTTACGCGGGTTGAACGTTCGCAAATCACCAGGAGAGGATGGAATAACACCTGCTGTTCTGAAGTCATGCGAGCTGGAGTTGTGTGGCCCACTATGTGGTATATTCAGGCACTCATTGAATACGAAAACCGTACCAACTCAATGGAAAACCGGTGTTATCACACCAATCTACAAAGGGGGCAGTCGTTCTGATCCGGCAAATTACCGCCCCGTTACGCTTTTTTTCAGCGGTTTCTGAAATTTTGGAACACTTGGTGTGTGAACGACTTGTTGAACATTTCGAGAACCATCAGCTAATAACTTTCACACAACACGGATTTAGGAAAACATATTCCTGCCTGTCTAACTTGCTCACAACTCTAAATGACTGGACGCAAGCACTAGACCATGTGGGTTCAGTCCATGCCGTTTACTGATCATCGATTTCAATTGATTAACCTCATAGTGACCCGACTTTGTATGTCGGGTTTGTATGTTTGTGCTTCTGATGAATGTTTGGATAGGTATGTGCTGCGATTTATTTTTAACGAATCGCCATTCCAATAACAATTCTAGCTGCATGCGCTATGGTATGTATGTATGTATGTATGTATGCCTGTATGTATGTATGTATGCATGTATATAGGTATGTATGTTTGTATGCATGTATGTATGTATGTATGTATGTATGTATGTATGTATGTATGTATGTATGTATGTATGCATACATGTATGTATGTATGTATGTATATATGTTTGTATGTATGTATGTATGTATGCATACATGTATGTATGTATGTTTGTATGTATGTATGTATGTATGTATGTATGCATGTATGCATGTATGTATGTATGTATGTAGGTAGGTATGTATTTATGTATGTATGTATGTATGTATGTATGTATGTATGTATGCATACATGTATGTATGTATGTATTCCAAAAATGCTCCAATGGCCTGCGTCTCATATAGCCTCTGACAACCAAGTCCAGCTCCTGGCCTGCACGCGTGGTCCTGTGTGACCCGGCAGTACTGCTTCTACTGACAGGAGAAAGGGCGACGGCGGCTGACTGGCGCCTCAAAACCAGCATGCTTCGGGCAGGTGGAGCTCGTTATTCCATGGAGGCGGCCCACCTAGGGGAAGGAAAACCCTCATCGCAAACCTCCGCTGCCTCGTCATACATGCATTCATGGAAAAGGCTTCAGGAGTCAACCGTGAGGAAAAATCCGGAGCCGGAGTCCCGTTAGGCAGTCCGAAGTTTAATCAACTTCATCCTGCCAGCTCCTGCGACGGTATCGTTGTCCAAACGTATCAGCCTATCTGTTCCTTTGGTTTCAGTGGTGCCGTGGAGAGGGAGCACATGCTGCATGGGCAACAGCTAGTTCTCCATATTAAACTGCCCTGGCGTTTATCACAACGCACCAATGGAGAGGACACTCCATTACGCTTTTACGGAAAATAACACGGGAAGCAGCAGATACCGGTTAAAAGCTATGGCTCGACTGGCGTAGAGCTAAGCGCCTGGGGCTGCTTTCGACGGTGGGAGAGAATTCCAGGTGTCATTGTACGGCTACCGCCCGCCTCAAGCTGGGCAGCCCCCAGTCAATAAGGTGCCGTCTCGCCACGGTCAGATATCCTCATTGGGTGCATGGGGATTAGGAATCAACCGACAAGCAGACTGTATTTTTCCGCACCAGCGAATCGAAATACCAAACAACAAATGTCAGTTCTGAAACTTGGAACCTGGAACGTCCGGTCCATGCTTCTAGGATTTCATGACGACGTCTCGAATATCAAAGGCGTTAGAAAGTCCGCCGTGATTAACAAAGAGCTAAAGAGGCTGAATGTCGACGTGGCTGCCCTACAAGAGACGCGCTTACCAGACACTGGTAAGCTAACAGAAAGTGATTACACATTCTTTTGGAAAGAAAGAGGTTCCGATGAGCCTTGACTGCATGAAGTTGCGTTTGCCGTGCGAAACGACATATTGAAAGCAACAGAACCGAGCAGCAGCGGGAGCGAACGGATTTGGACTCTAAATCTGAGGTGCATTACTGGTGCCATTACGTTGGTCAACGTTTATGCACCGACGCTCTCTGCGACGCCTGCTGAAAAAGACGCTTTTTATCATAACCACACAGCCGTCCTGAAAAACGTGCCACAGAAAAACTGTGTAGTGGTATTGGGTGATTTCAATGCCAGAGTTGGTGCAGATTACGAGTCTTGGCAAAACTGTCTCGGAAGGTTCGGTGTAGGTAAAACCAATGAAAATGGGCAACGCCTTTTAGAATTGTGCACACAGTTCAATCTTTGTGTCAGTAACACTTTCTTTCAAACAAAACCACAGCATAAAGTCTCTTGGAAGCATCCTCGCTCTAAGCATTGGCATCAGCTTGATCTTATTCTTGTTAAGCGTACTAATATAGGAAGCGTGCTTCTCACCAGATCATATCAAAGCGCAGACTGCGACACTGATCATTCACTGGTCTGTGCAAAACTGAAGCTCCCCCACACGAGATTTCACCGCACCAAATTGTCTGCTAAGCCTAGGATAGACGTCACTCGCATGTGCGAACCTAATCTAACTGCGAGATTCGCAAAAGCCTTCACGGACGAGTTCAACAAGACAACCCCACTTGAATCTGCTTCAGAAAACTGGGAATTGATAAAAAGCTGCATATGCCGAGTCGCACTTTCCACTTTCGGTCCGAAGAAAGCTCGAACGAGCGACTGGTTCGAAGCAAACGCTTCTGAGATGACTGCTGTGCTGGAAGAGAAACGCTCAGCATTCTTGAGTTTCAAAGGTATGCCAACAGATGAAAACTTACGTCTTCTAAGAGCAGCTAGAAATAAGGTCCAACAGACTGCAATGCGTTGTGCAAACGACTATTGCACTGAAGTTAGCCTCAATATCCAAAAAGCTGCGGATACCTGCAATTTTTACGGTATGTATGATGGGATCAAGAGAGCCATTGGCCCAAACAAACTTAAAACGGCTCGCATTAAGTCTTTATCTGGTAAGTCGATTGTCGTCAAAACTCAACAGATGGAAAGATGAGCAGAGCACTCCTCCTCCCTCTACTCTAGGGACAGTACGGTTCTACCGCATGCACTTGAAAATGTCGAACGGTTGCCGACCATTGAATATCTAGATACCCCTCCTACTCTTGATGAGCTCAATAAGGCAATCGACAGCTTAGCGAACGGGAAGGCCCCTGGTGACGACGGAATTCCGCCTGAGCTCATCAAATGTGTAGAGCAGCATTATTACAGCCTCTTCACCATTTGCTGGCAGGAGGGGTGTGTCCAACAAGAGATGCGAGACACGAAGATCATCACGCTATTTAAGAATAAGGGTGACAGAGGCGACTGCAACAATTACAGAGGAATCTCCCTTCTGAATTTTGTAGGCAAATTGTTTGCTAAAGTCTTACAGATCCGGCTGCAAGTTTTAGCGGATAGAATTTACTCCGAATCTCAATGTGGCTTCCACAAGGGAAGATCAACCGTTGACATGATCTTCTTCCTGAGACAACTTCAAGAAAAGTGTCGGTAAGAGCGTATGCCATTATACGCTGTTTTTGTTGATTTAACTGAGGCATTCGACTACGTCAGCAGGGAGGGTCTTTTCAAAATGCTTGATCTGATAGGCTGCCCCCGAAGCTGCTCAGACTCATTATTTCGTTCCACTCAGGCATGGAAGGCTCAGTCCATTTTAACGGTTGCAGTTCAGAAGCATTTGAAATTCGCCAAAGCGTGTGTTCTTGCTCCCACGCTGTTCGGCATTTTCTCTGCTCTGCTTCTGAAGCACGCTTTTGAGATGAGAACAGAAGGCATTTACATACGCACGCGAAGTGATGGCAAGCTTTTAAACCTGAACCGGTTGAGAGCACAAACCAAAGTACGGGATGTGATAATCCGTGATCTGTTGTTTGCCGACGATGCAGCCTTTATTGCTCACTCCCAAGAGAACCTACAGTCGCTAATGGACTGTTTTTCGTCGGCATGCAAAGACTTTGGTCTAACAATCATCATGAGCAAGACCAAAGACCTTGGTCAAGGGACTGTATCACCTCCAATAATCATTGTTGGAAACTGTCAGCTCGAACCAGTACATCATTTCACATATCTTGGTTTAACCATTGCGGATAACCTCTCGCTAGATACGGAGATTGATAAGCGGATTGGCAGAGCAGCTGTCATTTTGTCTCGATTGAACTCCCGTGTTTGGGGTAACCGCCAGCTGACTGTAAAGACAAAGATGATGGTATACAGCGCGTGCGTACTAAATGCTTTACTATACGGCAGTGAAACCTGGGCCACCCACGCAAGACACCAACAGAAGCTGAATGCTTCCTATCTACGAAGCATCCGTCGTATCTTTGACATATCGTGGTTGAACGTGAGTGAATATGCATGATACTTGTAAGGTCGCTCTCAAACATGCTATGGCACGGAATAGACGTTGTGTATGAAGTCACAAGCCTGAATTCAGGCAAAGTGCTGCACCATAATATGACGCCGCAGAAGGAGTAAGAATCTATCAGATTGCCAATGACTAGACAGTTTCGACAAATGAATTAGGAAATTTGAAATAGTAGTGAGACTCCGGTGTGTTTTCTCAGTGACAATCAATTTAGCACGACGTTAACTGCACAGAACAAATGTGAACCACGATTTCACATCCGTTCTAATAGACAAAGGTTGCGGAAGGCGGGGTAATGTTTCGCGGAGTATCGTAAATGTCTGTGTTATTAATACGATATGGCCGTATTGGTCAACGCCTTATTATATTACATTGAAATATTACAAATTAAATTTTTGGTAAACCCCGAACGGTATATTCACATCCAATTTGACATATAAATCGGGAATGAGAAGATTATGATATAGCTGGGTGGCTACATGGCTACATGGCGCCAGTCACGATGTTTGAGTTTAACACATTGAACGGAATGCTTTTACAAACCGGGGTAGATGGATTGATCCCTTGCGTTTCTTGCTGCTAAATTATTCTCGGGAAAACTTTAAATAGCTTATTGCACGATGCTTTATTATCCAGGTCGCAAAACGTCCCTGTAAATGAAATTTCAACACATGACATACATTTGGTATACCTAAATTCAAAGATCTTTTTCTTAATTCCTCATGTTGAAATCTGTCTGGTCAAAGTTACACGTGATTTCAGCACCATTAGCAACACTGGCATAATGAGTGCGCCTTAAGGCAACCTTGTTTATATTGCTAGTAGCATATTTTGATAGTGAAGAATCAGAGAATTATTTTACATCTCTGAAAATTTGGACCGCATGAATTTAGCGATAAGTTGCTATCTTGTTGATAGGAGAAATAATCTTAGACGTCCACTCTGTTGGTAATAAATTTTTGAACATAGACTGTACAACAAGCTGCAAGCTGGGAAGGAGCAGATACAGCTCCTGGCTGCTGAACGTAGATCACGCCGCCGGCGTGCAACTGACACCCTACAACCAAATTCTGACTATCGTTGCAAGCGTTGAGGAGGGAGGACAGATTGTTCCACCCGAATCGGACTTCTTAGTCATTCAAAAATCTGTAGAACATGAAAATTCATGCGATGGTGATGTACATCCATGGTCGTCATCGACCGAAGGAGGCCAGCAACAATACAGTCTCATAACAAACAGTAAATAATACAAGTTGTGCTTGTATGCCAATGTTGCATAAGGCTGGTACAACCAACCTGTTCAATCACATGAGCCAACACTCATGTAGATGTAGTGAAACAAGCGGAACCTGTTTACCATTCTTCCACTTATTGAAGTGCATGCAGATCTTGATCGTACTGTCCCTACCTGATGCGTGCGAACCGTCCGAAACCGGTCGTAGTGTGCGAGGTGGAAATGCATGCAAAATAGATTGTTCAAATGATTGATTAAGGCAGAATTTCTCCGGGCGAATCGATATATTTGTGTCTACGGAAACAGAGTTCGCTTGCCCTTGGTCTTTCGACTAAAACGCGACATTTAAATATATTTACACGAAAGATTGCTGCATTGTGGCGCTCGGTTTTCGGTGGTTCAAGCCCTGTGCAGTTTACAAGTCAGAGCGCGTAAAACAATCTAGAGGGGCTGCTGCTTCTTGAGAGGTTGATGAAATTGCATTACTAGCTTATATTTTTAAAATCTACCACAAGATAGTCGCAATAACTTTCTTGATATTTTGATCAATATTTCCAACTACCGCCACTTTAAAACCACACCTTAATCTAAAACGAACGGCGCTAATGTAGCTCTTCTGCGAGTAAATCTGTGGCTTGTTAATTTAGTAGGAAAATGTCGATCAGTGTAGCAGAGTTTGCAGAGTACGTTCCTATATATGAAGATGGTTTATTCGAAATATTTTTGGATTATTTATATGTATATATCACCATAAGTCTTAGTACATCAGTTTTACATATATGAAAATCAATATTTAACTACCTATTAAAAATCGCGTTAATATTGTAGCTTTTTCAAACGCAAGTAAGTTTAATGATTGTTGAACTGCACAGTGTGGTTCAACACTTGCAGATCAATCCACGTCATCATAATATCGATTGCACTCTGAGTTTTATGCAGTGTTTTTAGCCGCTGACTCACCACATGGCTGACCTCTTAGTTGCATGTGAATCTACAGTTAAAGCTGAAAAATGAAAAAATACAAGTGAATTAGAATTATCGTTTAGTTCTAACTTGCAAAACAACTATCTACATTCAAATAAATGCAACACTTCATACGCATTATGCAGACAAAATTGATAAAATCGGAGATCTTTCATGCTGCCGTCCAGATGGCGAGAAGCACTCGAACACTATTCAATCCAAATAATGCTGACCACGTTTGACGTCTGGTGATTTAAAATTAATTGTTTGAATCAGACAAAATATAACCGAAGAGAAGGAGAATACGTAATCATTCAGATAGCATTGTTAATCAGATAGGGACTGAACGATCGGCGGCAGGACTTAGTGTGCGTCGTAACTTTACGGCACACAGTTTTCATCGCAACGCTAATTTATCTAACACACAGTGATATTTATCCAACATGCAATTTTGATATGATTATGTATGTGTACAATAAGACCGACTTGCAAGTGTAGCGATCAGATGCCTAAACATGCTTGGGCTAACGAAGCACTTGAACCAAGAACGTTAAAATGGATGATTCTTGCATGCCAGATTTATTCTGTCAACTGTTTTACGTGCACATGTTAAATCTCGTCTGATTGTGATATATAGTTACTATCCAACAAGCTGCGAGAATGTGCTGTAAAACCTCTAGTTCAGAAGCCCAAATTGTAATTCACTAGAAAGCGCTTTAACTGAAATCGGAAATAAATTGCCATGGTAATCTTTAGGTGATCATATAAAAGGACTTGTGCAACCAAATCCTTCAGGCACCTTGGAAATTGCATAGTAAACATAAACCAATTAGCTGAAATGATAAAAACGTTTGCGTGAGTTCCAACAAGCCGCAAGATCAAAGTCAAATCTTCACGTGGACGACCTGGGGAAAACAGACCTTCTTGTTTAAATATTAATCATCCTCAAACAATATGGCGGCGGATTTGAAGACGTTCAAATAATAAACATTAATCTGGACATTAATACCTCATTTAACAAGGATGATCTGCATTGTCAACAGTAATCTTGAAGCACTTTTTCTATATGCCCAGCAAATAAAGGTACTTAAGTTGAATGGAATATTTCAGATCGACTCGAAAGACTTATATATTCACATCGAATTCAGTGTGATTTAAAATGGTCTAGACATATTCTAAACTTAATCATTCAATCACGTTTAAAAGATATAATATAGAAAGCTGTAAACTTACGTTGAAAATTATAACACCATTGAGCACTGAGCACACGTCATCTATAATGTGATTCACCTTCATACGGTGACCTAACGCTTCTTGCAAAACATCACCGCACCTTGTGCAGCAGGTGCATGATCAAGTTAAACGTTGAGATACAAATCTGCTTTCAGTGTGTTTATAACACCATTGAGCACTGAGCACACGTATTCTATAATGTGATTCACCTTCATACGGTGACCTAACGCTTCTTGCAAAACATCACCGCACCTTGCGCAGCAGGTGCATGATCAAGTTAAACGTTGAGATACAAATCTGCTTTCAGTGTGTTTAGAACACCATTGAGCACTGAGCACACGTATTCTATAATGTGATTCACCTTCATACGGTGACCTAACGCTTCTTGCAAAACATCACCGCACCTTGTGCAGCAGGTGCATGATCAAGTTAAACGTTGAGATACAAATCTGCTTTCAGTGTGTTTAACGAGTTGTAGAATCAGTGTTATCGTAAAGTTGCAAACTAAAGCACCGATTTTCGCGATTATAATTATATATAATTTCAAATTGAACGTCAAAATGTAAATCACCATAATACGAAAAAGCTGAACAAATCCTAAATTCAATTAGATATATACGCCTAAACGCGTTGCCTTTTGTGTGCTTCATCCATTCAATGTCGACTAGTGATGTCCATCACAATCGCATGATGCTTTTGTGCTCCGTAGCTGTCTGAATGACTAAAAGGTCCGCTGCGGGTTCAACAATTACTCCCGATGCGCTCATAGAGATAGGCAAGACATGGTCGTTCGGTGTCAGTTGCACGCCTGTGGTGTTATCTGCGTTCAGCAGTCACAAGCTGTATCTGTTCTTTTCCAGCTTAAACGTGACGCTTCAACCAGTGCCTACAAAATGAGCCGTGAAGAGCAAATTCTTCTCAACTTGTATGGTAAACCAGGGGATGTTTCGTATCTCATTTTGCGCACCTCTGAGTACCGAAATTGTGGTCAGTCGTTAGGACGACTTTAATAATTTTCACTCACCATCGAGTTGTTTTTTTCGGAATACGACTATTTTCCATTCTGTACAGTTTTGACAGGAGTATTTCAATTTGTCCCAATTGAACTCTCTTGTTTCTGGTAACAGCAATTGACTGCAAATTCTAAGATGATAGTATATAGCGTGTGCGTACTAAATGCTCTTGTGTACGGCTGTGAAACATGAACTCACTGATGACACGAACGGTGTTTGAATGCTTCTAATTTAGGAAGCCTGCATCGTATCTTAAACATATCGTGGATGGGCGAAGTTACAAATGTTGAAGTGTTTTTTAAAACGTGTCGACAGAGCATATTCACACGACTACGACAGCCACGCTTGGCCACGTCTACAGAATGGAGAATTTTGGTATTCCGAATGTTCTACTCTATGGTGAGTTGCAATCAAGAAGTCAACCATTGGGCAGACGTTTTCAAAAGAGAAACGAAACCTCATATCATTGACCCAGCGAGCTTAGAAGAACTTACTCTTGACCGCTCACATTTAAGATATTGTTTAAAGCGTCGTCTGCAAGCTGGGGAGGAGCAGATACAGCTGTTATTTGGTGAACACACATCACGAAGCGGGCGTGAAACTGACGCCTATCAACCGAGTTCTTCTTTTCTTTGCACGCGCTGTGGGAAAGATTGTTCCTCCCGAATCAGACTGATTCGTGATTCGAAAAGCTGTGTAACATGAAAAATAACATGCGATTGTTATGTACATCCATGCTCGACATCGACCGAATTAGGCCAACAACAACAACAAGTGACTAAACCAGCGTAAGCCTCGCTGTCGTATTAGGGTGAAACTACATTCTAGACCATCATTAGAAAGCACTTCAGCAATCGCTTGTTCGTCCATTCGCGATAAGATAAGGCGGATGGTTCATGTTTTGTGCGGATGATCCAGGTCTCATGGCCTTAAAATAACGTTTCATAATTTCTCTATACAAACAGTGGGTATACCATGGTTTAGGACAGTGTACGTAATTTGAGAATACATCACGTTTTTTTCGGGCATTTCTAACAACGAATACAGAAAAAAAGTAGTTTCAGTTGGCCATTAATTGCGAAACCTCTATATTATTTATATAATTTTGAAATCTTTTTCCAATCAATTTCATATTTTTGAACAGCGTTAAGCGCATACAAATAATGCCGTTAAATATTCCAAATCACTAACTTCTTAGATGAGGTTACCAGTCCATCTCATTAATCTTGTAATCTTCAAAATGATTGCAAATAAAAATCATTATTACCTTCCCTAGTCCATAAGCTATTGCAAGACATATCATGCTTTATCCAATTATATTGAAAGTATTGGCAAATTAATTGCGCAATTTTAGGATGCGATCTTTAATCGACCACTATAGTAGTGAGTTGCTTCGGAAGCGCTCTGCTTTGTTTGAATGATACAATTACAAATGATTGATTAAAGTGATGCTGAAACGTTATGTAATCTAGAAAGGTTTGAGTGATTTATTTTACTACATTAGATACAATACAATACAGTAATCCACAGATCAAGCTATGCCCTAAGTATTCCCCCTTTGGGTAAAGTCTTGGTGTCGCTGGTGGAGTCAGGAAGCCGGAAATTACAGCTGGCGAACATCTGTGAATTGTATCGCAACATTCGGATCATCGGTACAACCTTACCTACGTTAACCCCCCCACGTAACACGTAGTCACATCGGCTATCTTGATCTATCCCTGAGGTCAAGCTGTCCAACGCTAATCGAGTTCACCCACCAATCTCACAACACAAGAGAAGCTGATTGGTCAAGGAGTTTATTACGCTTCATCCCTGAGGTCAAGCTGTCCAACGCTAATCGCGTTCACCCACCAATCTCACAACACAAGAGAAGCTGATTGGTCAAGGAGTTTATTACGCTTCATCCCTGAGGTCAAGCTGTCCAACGCTAATCGCGTTCACCCACCAATCTCACAACACAAGAGAAGCTGATTGGTCAAAGGCGTTTATTACGCTTCATCCCTGAGGTCAACCTGTCCAACGCTAATCGCGTTCACCCACCAATCCCACAACACAAGAGAAGCTGATTGGTCAAGGAGTTTATTACGCTTGATCCCTGAGGTCAACCTGTCCAACGCTAATCGCGTTCACCCACCAATCCCACAACCCAAGAGAAGCGGATTGGTCAAAGTTGTTTATTTCGCACAAGGCAAACATGAAAACACACGCCTATCTTGTATATGCAAAACAAACAACCACAACACTGATCGTCAAACATGCCCTTCTCGGTTGTCACTTCGATTCGTTAGTCGATTCCGTGCCCATATGTACAATTCAAGCCCTCGGATGGTGCTCACCTTGCGTTCGCCGAGCTTGCGTAGTTGTTCTTGGACGTTTCGTCATCAGGCTAGATGACATCATCAGCAAAACTTCTTTCGAAGCTTCTTGTAGTTGGAATTCGTTGGTTATTATACCGCTTGTCTGTCCGTTCACGGTCACTCCCGCTGATTGGTCGAGTTCATGTTATGCCTTCTCCGTGAGCGGTTTCTCATTGGTCCATATGTTGCAGCCAGTTGGAGATGCTGGTTGATTGAATTTGTTGTTGAGTGCCACGCTTCCAGGAATTCTCGCGCCCGTCGGTCGTTTCCTCTGGCTAATATTCTTGTGCGGTCCCAGTCGAACTGATGTCCAAATTGATCAATATGTATTGAAATCAGTGAATTCCGGTCATGTCTGCGTACGGCCAACTGGTGTTCATGTAGTCTTGTGCTGAGTTTGCGACCTGTTTTTCCGACGTAGTTCTTTTCGCAGTCTCTGCATGAAATCTTGTAGACGACATTCGACTGTTCTTCTTTTGTCACTTTTATCTTTCGTGTTGTTGAAGTGGTTGCGGTGTGTTGATGCTGGTTTATGCGCAATGTCGATTCCAAGTGGCCGAAGTACCCGAGCTGCGATTTCGGAGATATGTTGGATATAGGGCAGAGTGCGTCTGCTTCTGTTTTCTTCTGGGTTTCTTTGTTGGGGGCGGTTGAACCTGTTGCGTAGTATGAAGCTTCTTGGATATCCATTTTTCTGGAAAACTTTGAACAGATATTCTTCTTCTTTTCTCCTCAGTTCATCTGTACTGCAGTGGGTTGCCGCTCTTTTGAATAGAGTTCTGACGCAACTGCGTTTGTGAGTGTTTGGGTGCTTGCTGTGAAAGTTCAGTATTTGATCCGTGTGTGTGGTTTTCCGGTAGACGCAGGTCTCTAACGTTCCATCGCTTGTCCGCTTCACTTGAACATCCAGAAATGGTAAACAACCGTCAAACTTCAGTTTCCTTGGTAAATTGGATTCCGGTAAATACACAATTGAGCAGTCGATGTGATTCATCCAGTTCTGTACGTTTCATAATCACGAAGGTGTCGTCCACGTAGCGGATCCATAATTTTGGTTGGATTATTGGTAGGGCAATTCGTTCTAAACGTTGCATAACCGCTTCAGAAACTAAGCTGGAAATCGGTGATCCCATTGGCGTTCCTCCGATTTGTTCATATATCTTTCCATTGAACTTGAAGTGCGTTTGAAGACACAGCTTGATCAGTTCCGTTAAACTTTCGTGTGTCAATCGATTTCCATTATGCTCCGTTCCTTTTTCATTGAGTAACGATGATATAGTTTGCTTGGCGAGTGTTCTGTCGATTGACGTGAATAGTGCCGTTACGTCGAAAGAAACCATTAGTTCGTCCTCTCCGATCTTCACGTTCTTCAGTTTCCGCAAAAATTGTTCGGCAGAGTTGACCGAATGTTCCGAATCTGCTACTAGGTATAACAGTTTTCTCCGCAGCTATTTTGATAACTTGTATGTTGGTCCTCCGGGCAAAGAAACTATTGGGCGCAATGGAATATTTTCTTTGTGTATTTTTGGTAATCCGTAGAATCTTGGTATAGTGGAGTCTTGCGGCTTCACTCTCGTTTCTTCTACTCCATTCAGTTGTCCCATGAACTTCAATTTCTTCAAGGTTGCGTTGATTTTCTTTTCAAGTCGTTTTGTCAGGTCTTCGTTTATCCGTCTGTACGTTGTTGTGTCACGGAGTAGTTGTTCAGCTTTCTCGATATATTCTGCCTTGTTCATTACGACGGTCATTCTTCCTTTGTCAGCGGGAAGTATAACGATGTTCTGGTCTCGTTTCAGTTTGTTCAATGCTTTGATTTCCTGTTTATTGAGTGAGGTATGTTCTATGTTCCTGGTAAGTGCGGGTACAATTCTTTGTCGGACTTCTTCGCGCGTATCTTCTGATAAGGTATGAGACTTCAATATCGACTCCAAATTAGCGACAAACTGGGTGTGATCAGCGTCTTTCAAGTTGAAGTTGAGGCCACGTCCAAGAATGCGTTGTTCGTTCTCAGTAAGGGGTCTGTTGGATAGGTTCTTGACCCAAAGTTCCCCGCCGGTATTGTCCTGATAAGGGGTGATATTGTGAATTTTGTTTTCCAGGTCACGTCGCTTGTTGGCTTTGGCTTTTCGGGTCGTAATTTTGATGGCGTTTTCTAAACGTTGCGTCAGTTCAGGTCCAAATCGGTCTTCACACTTTTGTCTTTCAATGTTGATTATTTCTGCGTATTTCTTCAAGCGATTGTGTGCATCTGAAATAAGCATTCCCAGCCATTCTCGGTTTTGATGTTCCATTAGTTTCCATGCACGTGGATTGTTGATTGGGGGGTCGTCGTTGTAAGGATTTCGGGGTCAGGTTTCTGCGTTGGCACTCGTGTAGGAAAAAGAGTTGTTCATAGGTTGCAGCTGTTCTTCCACTAAAGCTTTCCCAGCGTCTAGCGTTTTTAAGCGTTGATCGCCCGAATTGTTCAGCAATAGAGGAAAATATTCGTAGCTCAGGATGTGGATGGTGCTCACCTTGTGTTCGCCGAGCTTGCTTAGTTGTTCTTGGACGTGACCGTGAGTGACCGTGAACGGACAGACAAGCGGTATAATAACCAAAGAATTCCAACTACAAGACGCTTCGAAAGAAGTTTTGCTGATGATGTCATCTAGCCTGATGACGAAACGTCCAAGAACAACTACGCAAGCTCGGCGAACACAAGGTGAGCACCATCCACATCCTGAGCTACGAATATTTTCCTCTATTGCTGAAGCCCTCGGATGTTAAGTTCTGTATATCGTTCGAAATGCTGTGATCAGCACTCACCGCTAATGCACTGCGACCTCCACATGAGAACCTTCAACCATAACAAAGAATATGCGACATGATATTGATTTAAGGTGCACATGTGAACTTTCAACGCGGTGCACCGTACATCCAACGTTTGATATTTTCTCACTGCGGTTCATGCAACGAAAAACATCAATATTTTTTTAACCAATCATATGCAATGTGAGTAGACAGAGCTAACAGGTATAAATGTTGCCAAAGATTTTGAGTGCACAAAATTATACACATTATGATTGCAAACGCTACTCGTTCAATTCTGATACTTTTGCTTTTGAACATCATTTCGAGTGGTGAGTATTTTTTATATTAAAAATTGATTGGACTTCTGGAATTGAGATATTTATTCTGCCTTACTTTATTTCACAGATGCGGTCGAAATAGTATACAGTACGTCTCCTCTCACTCTTGTCGTATATATTCCATCAAATTGTTTCAGTAAAACTATAATGCTCGGAAAAGTTCAAAGTTTTCATGGAATATAAGGGAAACAAACTGAGACAGGTCATGATTTCTTATTTAATTATAACTTTGTTACATATACTGGAAATACTTTTGCGATTACCGGTCGTTTGTTTAGTTTATAAGGATTCAGTTTCCCGCGTGTAAGATTTCAAGATATTAAATGAAAACTAGATTAACATACACACCACCAGAGCATAGAAGATATGCTGTGATATGCGGCATTGATCAGAGAAGACCTTCAAAATATTTAGATAGATTTGCTTAGGATAAATTTTGAAATTTTAGTAAAGTTATATTAGATTTCGTCAGAATTGGTAATATGATATCAATTATCGCTCATGAATCGTTCGAAAAGCTTGTTTGAATTAATTTTAATTTCCGAGAAACTTGTCACTCTAATAATAACCATGTCTTTTCTCTCTCAAAAATGGTTCATTTTTCGAATGGAACCACATATTTTAATTACACTTTTTTTTATCCAAAAAGAGTTTCCTGAATACACATTTAGCCGTAAGTCAATTGCTACCACAAATATTTTTTATTCTCAAACAGAAAAATAATTGACAATCATATAAATATCTCATGTTTTGCAGAGCTTGATGAACCAGAAAAAGAACGTGAGTATTTAATGTGTTTGACAAACAATACCATTATAGGCAAATTAGGTAGCATTAGGATGTACTCAAGCAATTTTAGAATGATCCGAATCAGTTTAATTAAGAATAAACAGTACAGAAATTGCTGAATATGATGCTCAACAAAGAAAATCAACAAACTTTAAATGAATATTTGCTACAATGAAATTTATCGAAAGATAATACTATTGAAATGCCATATTTACTCGTACATTGTTGAACTTTCTAGAAAATACGAATAAATCCATTCTCTTTTACACAATTTCGAACTGAACAAGAGCTATGTGCAGATTATTAATCAGATAAATCGTTTTTGCGAATATCTTGATAGAAATTGAGCCCTCATGATGCATTTAGAGGAAGAAAATAACATTATTTTCAAACAACGTTTCAGAAAATGATAACGAGTTTTCCACACAAATTTATTTTATATAAAAGAGCGAATAGATGATAGAATTTATAGCTTAATTGAAAACATTTGGATTTTCAGAAAAATGTTTAAATCGGAAACTGCTTCAGACTTGTCTACTATCAATATCTAGTGTCGTGATGGTAATCGACGAATTTCACTCAGCAAGATGCTTTTTTCAATCATGCCTTTCAAGATTTCATTTGAGTTTTTTCCATCTGTCGCAGCAAAAATTCTATGTACCAAAATATGAAACGTGCATCGCATTTGCAGCATGCGGGATGTAGAGTATCCTTGGTGTGCATAGAAACGAGTAAAAAAGTTAATAACAAAGGGTTTGCATAATGATATACAAAGAAAAATGTGTCAATAACCTTGTTTAAGAATGGCTGATTTAAAGGCCGCGCTATTTTACGAATAATAATTTTAAAACATCCAATATAGCTCATCGGAAAGACGTGCAACAAATGGTCATGAAAGCTATGCTACAATTAAACTTACAGCATACATCGAAACGGAGTACACAAACTTTTTTATACACATCAATGTTAATTTGAAGCAAGTTCATTATTATAATTTATATCCTTTCAGCTGTTTTGTTGCGAAACTCCAAGAGTAAATGTTTGCTAAGTTTAAATAATCTTTGCAATGATCACATTTGGATATTTGAATCACTATTCCTAATCAGGGATGCAATGATTCGGTCGCAATATATATATATATATATATATATATATATTTGGATGAATTTGATTTGCTCGCTTTCTAAAAGATGAACAGAAAATTAACCTGTAGGTTTAACAGAAACTTTTCAGAATATTTTGAATTTTTTATTAACTCTACTAATCGTGCTTATTAATGAAATTTCAGCTAGATGTAAAGTACCAAAATATATTGAAATTAGATTGTACGCTTTATGGCATAAATCAAAAATTATTCAGTAAAATGAATATTCTCATCAATATGGCCATTTTTACAATATTTATCATTTTTTTTCTGTCATCGCCATATTGATTCTTTCGTTTTCCAAGGAGGCAACGCTACTCTTGATAGCAATGCGGAATGCAGTGCACGTAAGATGTTTAAATAATTGTTTTCAAAACATTTCGCGTGATTTAATTTCACATTAAAAAGTTACTACAAGATATATCATACAAATTTGTACAATGTGAGCAAATTGTTGTGTGTGCTTGTCAGGGAATTTCGGCTAAGGAAAAATTGATAATTGATAAAACAACAATTACCAGAGCAAATGGAATTAGAATTAGTGTTTCTTCTTCGCATGTTGTTGATGTGTAAAATAATAATAATAATAATAATAATAATAATAACAATACATTATTAGACTGCATTGTTACGCAGTCATTATTTACCGCACAAAACAACGAAGTTAACTTAAAACTATATTTCAAATATTGCTATACGCTGAACCTTGTGGACCGGAACTGATATCGATCCACTCCAATCGAAACCTTGCAAAAAGATGCACAGGTCAATCGTGTGTCCAAGACGTTTTTAACGGCTGGTTTGGTTATAATCTGGAGCGTGAAGTCGACAATAAATCAGACGGTTTCTTTATTAAATAGCACATGTGAAGTTTTAATTTATGTAGTGATGATAAATGGTTATAACTAACTAAATCTCATCAATATTTTTAAAAAATTATTCATTTATATTTCACATGCTTTATTTTTCAGTCTCATTAAATGAATACACGTATCTTCACAGTAAGTGTACTACATAGACCTCAAAATATAATTAATAAATGTTTCACGTATAACAATGATAAGGAATATAATTGCTTTGCCATTTAACAAAAATAAACTGGAATGAACTTTGCTTCTTCATTATCATCTACTTTCCTAAATACGCATACTAGAGAAGCAACATTTTATGTTCCTACAATCGCGTAACTAATATAATGTGGTTTTATGTTTTCACGTGTAATGGCATAAACATGAAAAGGCGCATATACAATGCTCTGAATCTAGACGCATTTTTGCGCGCCAGATTGATCTATTGTATTAATTCCTCCATAAAGTTACAGGGTGTGTTGATGACTAATCATTAAAATTGTATTTTGATTTATTAAGGCGTAAAAACGCAATGGTATAAGCCATCGCAAAACATGAAGACCGATGTTTAATTGGTCATGCTTCGAAAGTGCCCACACTGCGTTAATCAAATGTCAACTGAGTCTTATCTTATGTCTAGCGAAAAAACATAACCAATAAATTTACTTATTCAGATAAGGTCCCAATGTATTGAAGTAGGATTCTCTTGAAAATATATCCCAGGTTC
The DNA here is from genome assembly GCA_013407085.1 of Atriophallophorus winterbourni. NCBI lineage: Eukaryota > Metazoa > Platyhelminthes > Trematoda > Plagiorchiida > Microphallidae > Atriophallophorus > Atriophallophorus winterbourni. The sequence goes on from JACCGJ010008889.1 coordinate 59,133, forward strand.
AAATCTACTCAGAACGTGAAATTTGTTTATTTCGATTCGGAGAACATTCAGTCGATCGATTTTTGTTCAAATAATATATGGACAGTGATCTCCAGATTTTAAATGATCAGATTATCCTTAAATTGACAAAACGTAGATCTCGTAAATATTTGATAACTTCCTGCCGATCGACCCGAAAACGTTTTGTGCTATATACACGGAAGTATTGCTCGGCCGACCATTATAGTGTATTAAAAAATGAAACAATAATTTCCAACGGAAATAAAATTTTCCGGAGTGAAATTTCTAATAATTATTGTTTAATAAATCTAGCTGAATTAGATTTCACTATTTCGATATTGTTATAAGTCAATAATATCTTATATCGTCATAATGTATGACTAATATAAGCATATAACCATATAAATAAAAATATCATGCGTTCAAGATATTAAATTGAGATTAGGAAGTTTGAGACAATTTTGGTGCAAAACTGGAAATGTTTGCAAAGTAATTTAGGAATGAGAACAAAGTTTTAATTGGAAAATTTATTTGCAGTGGAAAAAAATAAAGGAGTTGATTGTGAGTTTATTTATTATTTGAAAAAAGTATTTTTAATAGCTCATTTGTTTGTAATAGTTGATTTGTAAAATGTCTCTAAACCATAGACGTATATTTAGAAAATGGATAAAGTGTTCACGATGTGGTAGTAATGAGTCATATTTTGTATTCGGATACCAGTCAGCCCATTGTAATGGATACAGTTCAAGATGGGTTGGGCCGTCAAACAAGGATGTGTGCTTGCTCTCATGCTGACGATTGTGTGCTGTGCGGTCGCATTATTCTGTGCTCTTGCGTTTTTGGATCTACTTCATTCCCATCTCGTCCTATCTGGATAATTTTTACCTTTTTGGACTCCTCTTAACACAAGCATTGTGTTCATACCATTTGTGGAGGCAGAACAAGCAATCTTAGAAAAAGCAGTTTTCTACATTTTGAACCAAACTAGACCTACTCGGGCAAGTTTGTGTGCAACACTGAATATTGGATTGAGTTTGCCACCATTCGAAAGAGCTCGCTTTCCCATTTCGCTTGACACATTGGACCGGAAAATCGGATCCAATCTGAAGGAGCTACGACGAATTTCGTTACCCACCTTTCCTGTGGCGAGATTATTCACTCACCCACTTCCAACAACCCTAAATCCGCTTCGGACCCGACTTCGTTTCATACGTGCCAACGCGCGCACACCCATTTACCACACAGATCGATCGATAAATCTTTTCACCCCGGCGTCATGACCTTACGAGCGAAGCCCAGTGAAGGCGGTCACATGTGCAAAATTTGTGGAAAGGCGTTTAGTCACAATGCCCGACACGCTAGTTGTTTTACTTATCACGATAAAGTTCATATGAAGTGTGATGTTACCCTGACTGCTGATGCTATTGCAATTATCAATAAAAATGAAATGCCAGGAGTATGTTATATCTGTCATGTATGTAGAATTGAACCTAAGGCACACTTTCTGAGTGTCATTTGTACTGACGTTCCTGAGCCAGAATGCACTCTCTTCAAAGACCGTCAAAGGCATGATGAAGAAAAATGGAAGGAACTGTGTGAACTTATGAAAATTGGAACTGTAGTGCAGTTAACATCGACTCGTTTAACTAGACGGCGTGATTCACCTCATCAGGATAAACCCAGACTTTTGAGGCTTAACTTAGAAAATGAGCGTGACCTGGAAAACGTATTACTAAATTCTTACCTACTTGGGTCTAACAATTCACTGAATATTCGTATTCATGTTGATATTCCATGTTCCGAAAGGTGGAACAATACATACGACAAAAGAAATACATCTAATCGCAATCTCATCGTCTTCGGAGTTCCAGAACTGCAGACAATCCTGAGGCTAACGAGCGAGCTGAGCATGACTACAGGCAATGAAGTTTTCTGGCTGATGCCATTTTCGTCAAAAAGGCCTTGTCGTGGATAATTTTAGACTGCCTTCCTCAGTAAAATACAAAGGTAATGGGCCACGTCCATTAAAAATAAACTTCCTAATGAGTACTATGGTTGATACTGTACGTTCCAACTGGAAATGCTGGAAACACAAAATCCCAAAAGGTGTAATCCTTAGCGATCACATAAACACTGATATAAATGCAGCCCATTCTGCATTAAATAATGTCAGGATTGATGAAGCCCTATCAACTGAACCAAGAAATGAATCTTCAGCTGGGACACAAAATCAGCAATCGAACGCAAAGCCCCAACTGACCCCCAAGAGTGGACTGAAGCCAGATAAAGAAATCTTTTTCGGCCAAAAGAGAGGACTCGATTTGCGCCTCTCAACCTGAAACGACCGACATGCTACTTAACTTGTCAAAAAACAGAACAGTGCCGACTCTTCCAAAATCGACGTGACAATGACGGTTGTCTCAGATTATGACATCACACGACACCATCCATCTTTGCTTACAAAACTGTTCTTGGATGCCTCTATACCAATGTCGAATGCTTGATTAACAAATTTGCCGAACTTGTCGCTCGGTTTGAGACTAAACGACCTCAGCTAATATTCATTACCGAAACTTGGCTGAGTCCGGAAATCCACGATTGTGAGTTAGAGATTGCTGGCATGTCACTGCTCCGCCGAGACCGTGCATCACGTGGAGGAGGTGTGGCACTCTATTATAATCAGAGACTCAAGTGCAGAGAAATGACGGATTCCGACTTGGTGCTTCAGGACACGCTATGGTGTTTGTTGACAACGGCTACAGGCGATCATTGCACAATCGGTGTAATTTATCGCCCACCAGCAGCCCCGGAAGTGTATAATACGAAACTACTCGACAAGCTACGCTTGATTGCCTCGAGATATCATACCAGAATCTTGATCATGGGAGACTTTAATCTGACTAACTTGCTGAAGACGAACAAAATTTCTCACACCTCCACTGCTGCAATCTTCCAGCAGCTGTTTGACGAAATTCCTTTGTATAATCACGTTGAAAGAAATACAAGATACAGATGGAGATATATGCCTTCAATGCTAGATCTTATCTTGACAACTGAAGAGGACTCCGTCGAAAGCATTACATACGATTGTCCGCTAGGTTCGAGCGACCATTTGGTCTTGAATTTTGACTACCTATGTCGAGCAGAGCGAACAAACGATAGAACAAAATTCATTAGAAAGGTAAGCCTATCAAAATTATCAAACGCCCTAAGTTTGATTAACGATTGGCAAATTGAAGGCATAGGAGTAAAAGAGCAGTGGTGTAGCATTTTGACCAATCTACACCGGGAAATCAACTCACACTCGGCATTCGTACCATAACAGTGTGAAAGGCATTCGAATTTAAAATCCGCAGTCGCACTCGGAAATGTATTAAACTGCGAAATAAGGCTTGAATAAACCATCGCCAGTTACCCACCGATGCCACATGGGAGACCTTTAGAAAACTAAGAAACCAGGTCATCAAACTTATTGCTGAAGACAAAATACAGCTGTCATAATGTCTAAAATGGAACGGAATCCCAAGCTTCTTTACCAGATTGTGCACAAGCAGTGTTCAGTGAAACCAGGAGTTGCGGCCTTGCGGACGCCCACTGGAATGACCACAAATGCAGCTGACACCGCGGATGCTTTGGCAAATTATTATGCTCCAGTATTTTGTCCAAAGGAAAGCGTGGATATACAAATCGATCCAGAAATAACGCATCCTCTACCATTGGACACATTAACCATCAACAAAGAAGAGGTGCTGGGAACACTATTATCGTTGAATCCCAGAAAATCCCCTGGTTGTGATAAAATTACCCCGAATATACTTAAGCATTGTGCACAATCTATATGCGGACCTCTAACTCAGTTATTCTGCGAATCGTTGTCGCAAAGTGTCATACCGACTGAATGGAAATCTGGTATAATCTCCCCGATTTTCAAAGGCGGGGTGCGTTCGGAGCCCGCAAATTACAGACCTGTTACTTTGTTGTCCGCCGTATCCAAGGTACTCGAAAGGATCGTGGCAAAAAAACTGAGCAAATACCTTGAGGAAAATAAGCTATTTTCGGGAGCCCAACACGGTTTTAGAAGGGGATACTCCTGCCTTACTAACCTTCTCCTCACCCTTGATGACTGGACTCGAGCAGTGGATGCTGGGGATACTATCCATGTATGTTACCTCGATATGTCGAAAGCATTGTGGTATCACTGGCAGTCTGTTAGCATGGTTAGAAAATTACCTGAATGATCGGTTTTTTCAAGTCTCTGTGGACGGTGCTCTATCGAAGTCGGTAGCCGTGACAAGTGGATTGCCTCAGGGATCCGTCCTCGGACCAATCCTCTTCTTGCTTTATGCTAATGACATACCAGCTCTCATCAAATGCAAGATCGTACTGTTCGCGGACGATATAAAAGTTTGGTCTAAGATAAGTAAGTCGGAGGACTGCGAACTGCTCTAGAAGGATCTGGACAACCTCCAGGCTTGGTCCCTAAAAAATGGCATATTTTTCAATTTCCAAAAGTGTCACATGTTGAACATTGGCAAATATGTTTAGTACCGGTATTTTGTTGGAACACACAGCCTCTCGTGGACCATGGAACAAAGGGACTTGGGTGTGTTAATAGGCAACACCCTAGGGATGTCGAGCCACTGCAACTACGTCTATCGCAAAACATCACAGAAATTGTCACTCCCAAAGAGAATTTTCGGTAGGTTCTCAAAACAGACAATTCCCAGTATTATAAATACGTATATCAGGCCTACGATGGAATATGCAGTTCAAGCATGGTCGCCATGGCTTAAAAAAGATGTTGCGACTCTGCAACGAATATATCATCGAGCTACCAAACTTGTCACAGGACTCAGCCGGACACCCTACAATAAGCGAATCAAAACGCTGAATTTATTTGATTATCCACGTCGTCGTAACCGAGGCGATTTGATTCTGGTTTACAATATTTTGAATAATGAAAATCACCCTCTATAATGCTTATTGAATCTACGGAGCTTGTATAATACAATAGCTCACACATTTACTCTAACTGTCCCTCACTCGAGACTAAACTGCAGACGACATTTTTTTGCCGTGCGAGTTTGTTTTACTTGGAACAATCTGCCAGATAATGTTGTGAACTCACCAAACCAGCAAACTTTCAAGAGAAGCCTTGATGCCTATTTGACCCTAAACCCGTGCATTGAAGAAAACTATACATCTCAACACCATACACCTACATTTGTTATCCTACCAATCGAAAACAATTTCTGCCCTTGGATATTTTCTTGATTTTTGAACTGCCCAGTAAGCAATCTAATCCCATTTTTGCTTGTTATATTATTCGTTGTTGTCATATTATTCTGTGGTTTTTTGTAAAGCTATATGCTTTTTAGACTATTAGAATTGAATTGAATTGGATTGAATTCTGTGCTTCTGGTGCTTTTAGGACAAAAACAGCAGGTATTTACCTACGCTCTTAAAGGAAAGGCAAGAATTCCAATCTGAAAAGATTGAGAACTTATACGAAAGTACGGGGTGTGCTAGTTAGTGACCTGCTATGTACCGACAAAGCAGGCATTATTTTGCACTCCCAATAACAGTTATAATCGTTAATGGACAGGTTTTGTTCACCATGCAAAGATTTTTGGTTGTTAATTAACATTTAGTAGAAAATGATCATTGGCTCAGTGACTGTATCGCCTCATATCATAACTTTTGAAAACTGTACGATTTAACCATTAGACTCTTTAACATATCTCTTCAACCACGCTTGAGTGGAGTATATCGCAGAAAGATCTAGATAACCCTTTGTGCGGAAATTTGATAAACAGCCAACAGAGCGAGGCCGTCTATAAGGGTTTATGTAGCGTTCTCGGCTTATTCTGGCGAATTTTCGGACGCTTTCAACCGCATTCATTATCAAAGATAATTAATACATACATACATCCAGTTGTGAACTATACGTCACAAGCTTTTATACCTTGCGTGGAAAAAGACATCTCGCTCCTCGAAAGTATTTATCACAAGGCAAATAAAAGGCTACCGGATTGCAAAATCTAACCTTTGTGCAGCGACTGACTAGAATTGGATTGTGCACCCTAGAGCACATGCGCATCCGAGTCGATCTCATCCTGACATATCGAATAATTCATATGGTTTCCCTGCAACTCCGAAACCTCATTTACAATTGGTTTTAATCTCATGACTTGCAATCACAATCTGACCCGTCAAATCCCACTAAATCCCTTCAAAACTGACGCCAGAACTTTTACGCAATCCGTGCATGCTTTTTGTGGAACAGCTTACCACTAGAAAGTGTTTCCTCATCAAACGAAATGACATTCAAACAAATTTGAAGATCTTTTATGTTGAATAATAATTTGCTGGTCGCAGTTTACTGAAATCCCTTAGTTATTCCTTCTTACACCACATACTTGAAAAATTAAATTAATCGAACATATATTTCCGGTCGAAATTTCCTCCCTCCATGCCACATTTGAAAATACTTTGGCTCCTCCTACGAAGCACATAGTCGCAAATATTGAAGAAACGATTTGTTTACCTTTCATACATATATCATTTGGTATTGTACTGCTGTTTGCTATCTTTCACCATAAAACTTGAATTTTGAAAAACGATTGCGGACAACGCCTCGCTAGACAATGCAGAGCAGCTGCCATCTTTTCCGTTCAAAATCTCGTGCCTGAAGGAAGCGCATTTCGAGTGTGAAGACAAAGATAATGGTGATGTCAACAACATATAGAAATATGTGTTGAAACAGTTGAATCGAGAAATAGCGAATTATTCGTGATTCATTTTTTTGAGAACTCGATTCATTGCTAAATAGCACAATATGAACCTAATGTTTTTTCAGATCCTTATATTAGCTAATTACAATCAAATTTAATAAATTGATCTCAGAACTAATTTAACATGTTCATCCATTTCAGTCAAAGTGAAAGAGGAAGGTAAATTCGTAATTAAATTATAAAAACGCGTGACCAGTTAATATCTCTGATTTTTTCTATATTTTAATGTGTTTAAAAAGATGCTCCTTTTATACATTGACTAGATTTAAACATGTTTTTAAGTATATATGTTAACAAACTAATGATAATCATACCATTAATGAATGACCGAGTCGATCAAACAGCACTGTGAATGCTGGAACGAAGCTCTTAAAATATGTATGTTGGCAATTGTTACTCGAAACATCAATTCTTCTGTCCCGTTTGTTGTTTGCCTCAAAGAAGAATAGAAAATTAAATACACAAATACTAACCCTCGCAATGAAACTAGCCAGAGTGTGACAAGTATTAGTGAAAGATATTGCCATTCAAGTGTTTCTGATAAACGTTTTCATCCTAGTGATCACCAAACCAAGTAACATGAACAAACGTTTTTGGTCATTAGCCCGACGCATATCACGTAATATTATTAATTTCTTTCTAATTTTGGAATTTTGATATGAAATTTAAAAGAGAATTATTATTATCGAATTGGATCTTGCATCTTTAAAGGAGACGTTCGAATTCCTTTTCAAATACAATCTTATTATATTTAAACATGCAGAAAACAATCCTTGAATTCACAATAATATTTATTACAATGAAAAATTTTCACATCCAATTTTAGAATTCCCCTTTCAGCTCGGTAAGCATCTTCGATTTTGAGACAATGAAATTTTTAAGCACGACATTCGTGTACGCACGCGTATTCACCACAAACGTTTACCTGGAACTTCATATTGGACTCGAAATTAGAGTTGGGATATTCTGCATGAATCTTAATAATATTGTAAATAATACAATTAAAGTGACCCAAAAGCTTAACAAAATTTTCTTCTAACCATAGAACAAGCCTTTACTGACGGTAATCAGTGACATACCGTAATTGTACGATAATCCTAAGCTATTTAGCGGTGATAATATTCAATGCTGTGACTACTCAAGAGTACTTAATGATTCGAAATAAATATAGTTGTTCACAACCGCTAGAATAACATATTCCATATGAGAATGGTCACACTAATCCTGTACACCTCATAAACTTTATTGCTTGTACGTGTAATTGAGAGAGGCAAACCATTTATTTTCATTTTTGTTAGAACGTTTGACCACTCTGGATTGATTGCTAATCAAATTGTTGCAGGACTTGTAGTGATTGGGCACCCGTTAAACGAATATATTTCCGGAATACTGGGGCAGCTTATTACAGGTTAACGTAAAATATATTTTAGTTATAATACTCAATTTAAATCGGTTACTTGCGCAGTATTTTAAAAAGTTTCTATGCTTTAATGTCAGTCTCATGCTAGGTGTTTGGGCGTAATTCTTAACTAAAAATGATTTTTTTTCCAGGAAACAAAATATGAATCTAATATTATCTGCAACAAACCCTGCTGTTACAAAACGAATTCTCAGCTATTAGGTTGACTCAATCTAAAACAACCAAATTGATTGAAATTTCTTTCAAGGTTCTTAATGGAAAGGGTTACATTATTTCCTCGCATTCCTCAGATATGTTGTAAATATAGTATATATTAAACCTGGATTTTTAAAACAAATCTAATAATTTATCACAATTAGATTCTATTTAAATGGATGATATTTAAGAATAAACTTAGTGCTACAAATTATCTAACGAATAAGAAACGAATCTCTTTCCTAATTTCAGTGAAATTTCTAGAGGATGATGTTATATGGTGTAAGTCCCCTTTTTTCAATAATTCGAAATACATTCATTGTCGATTTTTATCATTTAATATATGAGAATTCCGAGATTAAGTGGATCACATATTTAACATTTTTGAAATTCGCACTATTTTCTAATTCATTGCTTTATAATGATTTGAACATTTTCAACAGAATGTGGTTAAGAGCACATATAATATTATTTTGTCTCGTCAAAGTTGTAACCCAGGTGTTCTTTGAAATGAATATCCGATTTTAAAGCACTAAACTGTTTTATATACGATCAAGTTAATTGCAAATTAAAGATCTAATCACTATTTCACAGGTTCTAAATATTCTATTCAAATTCTCTGAAGAAGATAACCCAACAACTGTATTGTTGTTCTTTCATGCAGATCTATCAATAATCATTGCAAAAAGAGCACAAAATGCAGAAATATTTCGAAAAGGAAATACAAAATTATTTTTACACGTTGGTATTCTTACATATTCGCAGTCAATTAAATGGCGAAAAATTCAATTAATTATATAATCAATTATGTTTTTGAGATCAGATCGGTCAACCAAGTATGAAAACATTCAGTAGACACGGCGAGGCCTCAAACGCCTAAAATTCGTAAAACAATACTTTTGTACTATGGCGACTAAGCTGAAAAAGATTAATTTTGCAAATCAGTAAAATTGATGTTATTATTGCATGACATCATATATTATATGAAAATTGAAAATTGAAATCGTTTGTTGAATAATTGACTGAACTTTTCACCCAAATCCAGCGCCCCAATGCCAAACTGGTATGCATAAATTGAATTTATATATTTCGTTTTCAAACAGCATTAGAAATGTCATAAAATTACATATATTATATTAAAATTATATTAATATTCAAACTTTTGTGTACTATAACATGTAATGTAACGCTTCCGATTTTCTGACTAGGTACCGACGAAATTAAATTTATAGGTAAATTGTTGATAATGATTGTAAAAATAAGGAAATATTACTGAAGTATATTTACGATACTATTTACATTCATTCCATTTAGAAAACATAAGATATTCTCATTTTCTAGACCGATCCACAAAATTTTGCCTTCTAGTACTGGTGTTCCACTAGCTGCCGTAAATTTCACAGCGATCGGTACTAATTAGTCAATTATAGTTTGCAATATCTTGTCGAAATTTCAGTTTAGAAGTAGAAATAATATCAGTCATTCTCCGTTTGAGAATTACATATTACAGTATGTCTTCCTGTAAAGATATCATAAGATAATCCTTTTCAACATGTATGTTTAAATTTAATATCATTCATATATTTTATTTATGGTGAGAAAAGAATGTTAATTGCATCTGGTCAATCTGACTAAAAGCGCGTTTACTCGTCTTAGTTATATAAGTTTAATGATACATAAAAAACATTCGTTTAGTGCGTTTTTGAGCCCATGACAAACATACGTCTCTCTTGTATAGGCAACTTTTGTAATCACAACATTGTGTTCAACAAATCTGTGTCAGTTGTCACATTGATATGAATTGGCAATCTATTTTTTTTATAACCGTTTCATTTCAATCCCGAAATGTTTACACTTATTGATCTGTCCTCCCATTAAATTTTCAAAATTCGAGGGATACTTCGTGTATGTGTACATTATCAATTTTAAATTTTTATTAAATTTCACAGTAACGTTCCGTGCATTTCCCTACATGAGTGAGTTTATTCATATATATTTCCGTCGAAATACTCAAAGTAACTGAAAATATTCGTCCGTTATTTCAAAAATGCTATTGGCGTAAATAGGATGATAATCTAAGCGAATGTTTTTTCATCATTTATATGGTTGTAAAACCAACAACTCGCTATGCTTTATGCAGAGCATAGCGAAAAATATTGTATCTCAGCAGTTTAAACTATGGGCAATGACCAAAAAGCTCATTTACATACATTTCCGTCACACACCATACGACGTAAATGCATGCAAATGAACATTTTTTCATGGTCATGGGTTCAAAACCAGTCTACATGAAAATGGGCTCATGTGACTGAACAGGTTGCTCGTACCAACCTTACCCACCAGTGGCATACAAGCGCAACTTGTTTAAGCGCAATGACCTTTTCCAGCACAAGGCTTGTATGGACTCAAGAATATCATCATGGCAATAAAGCTACATTTTCAGCAAACATTTTCATGATATGCACTACTGATCGCTTCAAATAACCAACTAAAATAATTTAATTTGCATATGTTCGTAAATGGTTTATTTACTTGTACCCGTCTGAAAACTTGTAGCCACAATCGAATTAAGTAAGTCAAAGTGATTATAAATGAAAGATGGCAACCATAACTATTTAGAAATTATTATTTTTAGAAAAAAATATTTGATTTTTATATCAGAAAAGATTTGAATCCCATTTTATCATTTTTTCAGTGAAAAAAGGAAATAAAGGTGAGTGAACGCAGTCTTAATTAATTCAATTCAAATGACGAATTGTGCTGATAATGGTATTGGTATTCGGAAAATATTTTAGACAATAATCAAGCGTTCGCTTCTGCATTCCTCTCTTTCTGTGTAAAATCCATCAATTTTATCACGCTTGCCTATTCTCAAACTGTTCGCCGTGAGTAAATATAGTGAAAACAGAAATCTCATTCATGTTATTTCGAGCAGGTCCTGAATCCTTGAATGGACGATTACAAATCATTAACTCAACAGAATAGACTAGTTTAAAATTGGATATGCACCGCAATATCACAAACTAATTTAACTTTCGTACAGCGTACACGCTGATGTTCATAAATATTCACAAAATTATTCTCGAAATTTATGTAATTTAACTACGTACGCATACTTATATAGATAAAGCATAATTAAATTTCATTCTGTAAAATCTGACATAAAGAAGTATGTCCCTGAAAAGTGAAAGAGTCGAGAGTGTTCGAAAAGCAGCTTTCTTTCGGGTATTTTGATTTCACACTTCACAACAGACTCCTATCAACCTGAAATTGGATTACATACAAACAATTCATGATAAATATCAATATATATAGCAATGAATTATGGCGGTTTAATCACTGATATTTTTGACTCAAATTGGATGCAGTACAGCAGTATTTTAGTAGTGTATTAATAACACAGTATCCTGAAATTCTATATGAGTGCATTCAGATTCTCGATTTTCACAAATTTTAAAATCAAACATGTTATTATTTATTCAAGTGCAACTTACTGTTCCCCAATCCAAAATCGAAGGAGGTGAGTACATTTATTGTATATAAAAACTATCATTTTAAACGGTTAACATGATTGATTTTACGGACAAGATATACCAGTGCAAGAGTTGTTTTTCTGTCTAGAGAATATAACTGATTTTCCCTTTTATCCGATAAAATGCGGAAGATAATCTAGATATTAAATAGATAGTAGATGCAAGATAGTGCCTGTCATTCACCGATTTTGAACTTCTGATATATTCTATTTATTCATAATCAATGGCGTGAAGACATTCATCGGAAGATTCCTTGAGAAATTTTGATCAAGGATGGATATAGATTTCTTTGATTACACGTGAATTTAAATTTTGATGAAGTTAAATCAGACCGCATAATGTTCACATTTTCTATTAATATCTAGGTTTTATTCACAAAGGTCTGTTCCATTTGAATTTTGAATAAAATTTGCAACTTGCGTTTTGAAGGCGGTATTGCTTATATAATATGATTGAGGCATATTTAATCAACCTTCTGTTGAAATCAACTCAGTTCGAGATAACGGAAAAGGAGTCAAGATTTACAGTTGTATATTTATAGTGAATACAAGGATATACTGAATGTAAATATTTTATTCTTTAGAAAACTGATTGCTGGCAAATTTACCAAATGGATCTCATTTTTCTTATCATTTTTGGAGCATTCGGCTCAAACGTATTTCTGAGCACTTGTATGTTTATCATGGAACAAATCTTTCTTAAAGTTGAATATAAACAAAACATTGATATCAAATTTTACATAAATTACATGACCTAAGCGAAGGGAATGTAAGTTTAATATTGCAACAGCGCGCCTGAGTGATTACAGTTAATTAAAAATGGGCTTCTCGATGAAATTTCTTGTTGAAAACTTTTAGTGAACATGATAACATCAGATAGATTTTATGCTATCCAATTTATCGTTCCAAGGAATCGCGGAAAGCTGTACAGAATTTTATCCATTAATTTTTTATGTCCAACATATATACATATTAACGTTGAAACTAGCTGTAAAAATGAGACATTGATACATCCCCAACGCTGATAGGGCGTAAGAGAGAGTGTGGAATTGAATTGTTCAGTTAATTTTAAGTTGCCACTGGTTAGTGGCAACTGACAAATATTTGGTTAATTTTTCCAACAATAACGGTCCAACGACAAACACGTTATCATCGTCACGATTTATCGAAGAAATCAACCAATAGATCGTTAATTGTGTTCACCCACGAATCCCACAACAAAAGGGAAAGCTAATGGGTCATACGCACAAGATAAGAAACCAAATTCACGCAAACCTTTTATAGGCAAATATAACAAACACAACACTGACCCTAAACGTGTCTGCCTCAGTGATGTGCCAGTCGATTTCGTGCCAAACGTTACGATTCAAATCCACCCCATACAAATTTTGTTTGTCCGACCTCTATGAATTACATATCATTAAAAGCTGCTGACGTTGACCATATCGTTATGTTCCAAATTTATTGTTGCATGAACTGTTCTCATGCAACCTTCTCGAAACCCAAATTATTTAAGTTTTCCGATTGTCGTTTCGGACTTTTCGGACCGTATTACTCTTGTGTTGATCTGCATATAATTCTAAAGCTCCTGAGTAGAAGTTATTGCCAAAGCATTTTGCACACACACAAAGTCTCGCGTATTGGGGAATTAAGTCAACCGTCATCTAAAATTATTTGATTGTACAAAAAACCAAATTTATCGTTGATATATATATAAATAAAGTGGGTTAGATATGTAAGTGGTTAAGGAGATTAATTTAAGTTCGAGACAAACCAACATATTATAATTGTATTCCCGTCTTTACTCTCAATACTTAAAGTCAATTCAACAAAAATGTCTAAAAATATCTCGTTTCATCTAATCAGGTGCTCAAGCAACAAGTAAGTTGAAAAGAAGCAGATTATTAAGAAAATTAAATATACATTGACGTTGCACCAATTTGACGGGGATTTTCTAAATAATTTTCAAATAAATAATTATTATATTTCAATTAGTTACAGTGAAGGCTGATGATCTTCCAGTTTTCGGTAATGTCTCGTTCCATTTTAAATATTTTTAAATTCAAATGGCTAGCAAATAGTTGCTTTATTTATTTGTATAAAACATATTTTAGGAGACTCAAATCCAACTGGCAGAAATTAACATATTGAAGTGAACAAAATAGGCTTACATATGTGAAAAAAATTATTAAAAAATTGTCAGTTATTTAACTGTAATTAGTAATTTATGGGTGCAATTGTTGAATGTGCAGTATGTGTATAAAAACGATAGTTATTTGGGCCTACGGTTTTGAGCTATAAAAAACCTACTGATGGTTTTGTTAATTTAAGGGCACGAGACGCTAGTGCTAGAAAATTGAATCATGTTTGAATAATGAGCTTAACCTGGATATTTATTCATTCAAAATATATTTCGTATCGGTTGTTGAGTGTAAGGAATGGAGATGTGAGCACCACAATATATTGGTCGTTTATAAGCGCCTTGAGTGCTTGACAGCAAATAACGTTGAGATTCTGTAATAGAACATCGTGACTTTTCGTAAGAACTCTATTTAAAAGGGACATACAAGCGTTCAATTGTTTACCAATCTACCAGCTTTTAAAGGCTCACTGCACCTGATCTTACCGTTTCCACCTGATGACAGCAAACAGCTAGAAACCGGTTGGGACGTGTGCACTAAAAGACATTACATTTTGTACTGTTATTCATTGAAGATACTGATGAGATGACCAATACTGACTGGAACCAAATTTTCGGCGTCGCAATGTCAGGTCCACCAAACTAACAGCCATTGATTCCTCGACAACTAAATGCTGTTTTATGGTAAGATGGTTTTCGCTTCAAGGTTGCCTTACCGAATGACGAAACTAACCGCACTATGCAGTTAAAGCAATCATTAACATCGTTCATATACTATGCGGAAATTGACGCAGTACAATTTCAATGGCAAAAGAGGTTGTGGTAATTATAATTCGAGAAGGCATGCTCATTTTAAAATTCGACAAAAAATGCTGAAAATACAGTTTCAGTATCCAATTTTTCGCAGAATGCAAAATAATGTCACTGCAAATTTGAGCGAAAATAATACATCTATGGAAGTTTTATTCGAATGCATATGAAAAAGATTCCACGGCATGTTGTGATAATTTTTGTTGATTTTCGGTCAAATAATAACCTTTATATCTCTGAACATATTTATAATCCAAGCGGTCAGAACAATTGTTAGCAGAAAGATTTGCACTTATCAAATTTGTTGCTAAATCCTCCAAATGTATTTGTAAAATTTATTTGTCACTGTTTCTTCTGAACATAAAATATAACTGAAGAACATTTGTTTATTGCTGCAAGCAATTTAAAACCAGAGGAAATTTTGTAGATCGTGCTAAATACACAACATCGTAACACTAATATAGTCCTGGTTACCGGCATAACAAGTACAACGGCACAGCGAGTTAGCAGGAAACGCTGAAAAGCTTGCATAGTCGCAATATTCGGTTCCAGTCATTGATCGGTAATTCACACCTTGTGCTCCCGCGCTGATTATCAATACATATTCAGAATTGATTGGGAGGTGATATAAGTTCATAAATGACAAGTTATCTCCGATAATAAATTCGATTAATTAATTAATTTCAAATGAGAGAAGCTCATACGTGTAACCAATAGGTAATTCATATTTGGAAGCAATTCAACCTGGCGAGGTATTCAAAGAAAATGTTTTTCCACGTATTAGACAGAAAAATCAAGTAGGAATGAATGTCCTTAGGTAATTCCGCTAACACGAAATGTTCGCTGTGTTTGAGTGAGTATCATAGAGTAGATCTGCCAGAGCTATTACCAGTTGCAAAATATACATTTACTTCTTTGATTTAAATCTGTTTGCGTTGAAGCGGAATAAATCGGCATCTTTTTGGACAGATTAACCACAAAATTGGTTTATGTCAATATAAACACGACCATCTCTTTCTTATATGACATTATTCAACTGCAATCAGATATGAGGTATGCGCTCAAAACAGATCAGATATATCAATCTGATTACTCGTCAAATCCTTCAGGCAGCAAATAAATTATCTAATTCTTGCTATATTCGTGGAATTAAAATTGTGTTTATAAGTTTGAATGGTGAAACTAATATTGGAATGGTAAAAATAGCTCGGAACCCAACGAATAATTTTGACTCGTGTGTACATTAAACATTAATTTTTAATTGTATTTGTTCCAGTTCGTTTCGATACAAATTATCACGTTAAATGTGAGTTACAAGAAGTTACTTGAATCATATTTTGTAACAAGTGTTGTAGTAGTTGTCTGCGAAATTTTGGCAACTGGACTAAATTTGTTTTACATTCAGTTGCTACAAACATTTATTATTCGAAAAAATAAGTATAAACTTTGTTGTTTAATTACTAATATATATCTTTAAATTAATCACGAACATTTCAAAATTTTCATTACTCACATAAACACACATGGACATACTTTTACCATCCATATTTCACAGATATGAAAGGTAAGTTTTGTGATAAACGAAGCTTAGTTCAATTATAATTAGTTTATTACATCAATCATGATGCTTGCAGATTTGAAAAATTCCTCCGGTTTTACAACATATTATGAACGAAATAAAAATTGGCGTTCCCACAATACGATACATGTGTAAAAAGTCCTAAATTGTATACAGTTAAACCTGGATTAGGCAGAAAATTACTAGAATATACCAGATAAATCTTTTGTGTCCTTAATGTTTAAATGTTTTATTAAAATTTCTGGTTGGAAAATTATTATAAGCAATATATAAAAGTTTGTTTTTGCTTGGTTAAATTGACAAAGAATTACCAAAAAGAAGTGGATACGAATATTTTCACGAAATGGCCTTGATCGTTATCCGGGTATTGGTTACACGACAATTATGGCTCATACAATATTATGGATACATTCGATTACGAATCCAATTTTGTAATCAATAAATTATTTAAACAATCAATTAATTAAACAATTAATTATTTATTTGATTGTTTATTAACATTTTGTATTATTATATCTTGCAATTTCTTAACGGGCCATATGAAATAACATAATTTTTCAATAGATAACTTCACTTAGTTTCTAAAATTGTTCCACAGGAAAAATTGAGAAGAAACCTAATGGTAATTAATTTTTCCCTCAGATTCGAGTGTATATTGTCCAATATTTCATTTCAATTAAATATTATATAGTTAGGTCAATAAGTCTGATATTTTTTGAAATATTTTCCTGATTCAACGTGGTTTTATAATTTTAATTGTACACACTTGTAATATTGACACTGGAAACATATTGGTGAAAAAAGGTTTGTATTTGTGCGCTAAGAACAGTTAACAGGTAAACTTTCGCTCCTGATACACAAACTTCCTTAGAACAAGAATGTCAGTACAAATATAGTTAAGGTTATAATTGCTTTCATCTTACCAATTCGGAGCTGTCTAAGAACTGCAAAGGCCATGTTTAGTGCTGAGATTTCTAAGATAGACATTCGAAATGAACATTAATTGACACACCACACCGCTACATGACATGTAGGCTCTCAAAAAGATCTTGGTTGTATTCCGCTGTAAAAGAGATCCGCTGACGGAATATGTTGTGTAAAATCATAATATCAGGAATGTTTCGTCTAATTAAATTAGAGTATCTGCCAACAAGACAAAGTAATCTGATGAATCAACGAAACTTCTTCGACGAATAATTGAAAATCTCAATTTATATGCTTTTAAAATTATTTAGAATACATAGTAAATAATGTCGCAACAATATACCAAATAGTAGGCTGAATATATTTCATCAAACAAAACAACTTTAAAACGCAAACGTGGGTAGGAAGAAGGAACCAAATGAATAAACAACATCGCTTCGGATAAACCTTATTAAACAACACAAATTTCATGATGGATACTGTTCATGAAATTTTGATTGAATTTTCTCCCATCGTTACGGCCTGAAACAGTTATGGGTTACATATTAATAACTTAATTAATATCGGGTCAAATGCTGCGGGTAATTCTTCGCTAGACATACATTTCAGGTTGACAGAAAATCTAAATACAAATTTAGTTTTTAGCAATTTTTTGTTTGGAAATCTTAATGTGTGTCACAAGTTTCTCAATATTCTGCAAAAAATCAATTGTGTATGTTACGTCACATTTATCCAAAACAAAACACCGGCTGTTGTAAGAAATCGAAAAAACTGCAATCAACTAAATTGAAGGGAGCACGGCTTACACTTTTATACCTAAACAAGCCTACCCTCGTTAACAAACGAAGTGTACTCTTCAATTACGTATATCCTGGACCGAAACAACACGTCCATTTGGATGAAAATCTACTTATGAGTAGTCTATTACTAACAAATACCTCTTTGATAGCCCAATTGAGAACCAAAACAGATGCACATTAGGTTCCTTGGCACAATAATGCTCGTGCTTCTCGAAAAGAGGAGTAATCGTTTGAAACATCATGGACATTTATTGGCTGACACTTCTGAAACACGTTGAAAACCCAGTGCTTGTAAATAAAGAGTTGGTTCTGTTCATATGGGATAAGTCGAGCGAGATTAAGCGCGTCGGGCCTACATCAAGACGACTTCGGGTTTAAATCCGGTTCCAGCCCTAAATATGCACTGCCGATGAGCTCTAATGAGGGCAAAACTCGAGTCCAGTGCATTTATAGATGTACTTTCATTTGAAATCTAAAGCACATCACAGTACTTGCTGTGTAGTTTTTCACATATAATTTTTAAAATGGAAGCGAGGATTCACTCCTGTTGCATCTGCCTGAATTTACAAATATTATGACTATATATCGAGAAATTTCATTCTAATCTGTCAAGTATTGATTCTAAATAGATGTATTTTAGGATTACTATCACTGCACTCTTTTAGAACTTTGTTACGTCGGATTTAACTTTATACCCTCGAGTTCTTGTATATTCTATGCAAAGTGACAAATCATAAACACATAATTAAGGAGGCCTTTGTTTTATTTTTCCGTATATTAATGCTATGACAAATCAATAATTTTCTATATTAGCTGTAACTTGCGGTAAGTTCATACAGAGATGTAGCATATTATTTAGATAAATTTGTATTAATTGGAGCGCACTCAATCCTTATAAACTTAAAGTGTTTGCCTCCATCAATTTGGAACATTAAGACTGGCTACACCGAATTTCAAGAGACCGATATATTAGTAAACATGATTAGAGTCGAAATACATTGGTAATCTAGAGCCAACCTTCGCAAGACCTAGCAACACCGTTGATCTTAGGCATCTCGTAATCGCTACCCAATGATTCAATGTGATTAGGTCATTGTGAAATTATAGTGAGAACCTCGAACTGGTACACCGTTAAGGACGTGTGACTTTCAATCGACAAATCCAAATTCGAAAATCCACTGCTGTTCCACAAATTAGAAATTTGAGCTTCTTCAGTTACCATTATACAACCAAGAGTAAAACGCACTGAGTTCATGGACCTTGTGTGAAACCATATATGCTCAATTACTATGTGATTATCAATCCAAATATTTTCGTCAATCATATAACCGGCGGCAGCAGAATTGAAAATGAAATAGAACAAAATCGAAGTAATCACGTTATGTTATATTATATTATGTTTTCTATTTAGAATTGTCTGATTGTGACAAGTTTGTAATAGGTGAGTAGTCATATGATCAATTTCTCCCAAAATCATATTGAAATATTAAATTTAAACAAATTAAATACGATTGATTTTGGTGTTCCGTCGATTACAACATGAAATCTCAAATAATGTGACGTTAACTTTGTGGTGATGGAATCTTTGTTAACGACTGATCATATTAGTTAGTTATCGCATGAATGCGAATGGTAGTTCGATATCATGCTTTAACATGACCCATTCAACGAGATATCACCAGATTATTAAAATGATGCATCATGATGATATGCTAACATTTAACACGATTTGCCATATATGAAATGCGATACACTAAACTAGTGACAGATTTTGATTTTATTGGACTGTTCAAAATTTGATTTTTAAATTATTGATGAAAATTCGATTGGTCAGATTTAACATTAAGCAAACGTTAATCGATGAAAACAAACTCCTAACAGTTTCATTATGGTCAAGTGTGTGTGTGCTTTTGTCGGAACTCTTAAAAATGGTAACGTATCATTATTATATTGTTTTAATTTCAATTTTTGTAATAGAGCCCGTGTTGAAAGGTATGTTTATTTTTTGTGGAAATCACTGCAATAATTGTCAAAAACCTTACACTTTCTTTGTGGACGCTCTGAAAACTATTTAAGAATCTGTAAAAAAAGATAGATAATCTAACAATGTTTCAGCAAACCTGGGACCAATATTTAATTAATTATAAACCCAAAAAATCTAAGCAATCGAAGGGAACCTAATACTTTATATTCGCAAACAGAACTGCGTCAAACGTTTTTACTCAAATAGTGTCAATATTTGTCTGCGTAAATAAAACTAGCAATAGTTTTATCCTCATAAATAATCGAATACTTCAATGAAAGTGCGGAGACTCATGCTTGAAAGTGTAAAATACGTGAAAACTGCTTCGGTCAAATTTAAGACTTGCGAAAACGGTTTCTCCTGTCCAAATAAAAAAATCAGTGCTCACGGCTAATATTCAACGATTAGATATACATGCTATTTGACGAAATTCTACCATTAAGTTTAACGTTGATCCGACTGTTTAGCTTTAAGCTGAAACAACAAAAAATATAATAAACAGAACAAGAGGACCACGGTAACTTTCGTTGTTGACAATAATTTAAATTCCGGAACATGTTTGGTAAGAAAACAACGTTAAACGTTTCTTAGTTAAAGTGCTATTTTGCTATCGAACACTGCATTCGCGTAAGAAATAACGAACAATTTTCTCGAAATATATCTAAGGTGAAATTGAAAATATTTGATGTCGTTATCGAGTTGATATTGAATTCATTGTATTTAGGAGATCTAAAAAGTGGTTATTAAATGTACTCTTCAATGATTCTGTTTAATATTGTATAAGACATTCCGTCAAAATATCTTGCCTGTGATTCAATCTATGGGTTAATCGATATTTATTAATATTATATATTAATCATTATTATTAATTAAACGTTTTCATCTACTTAAAGATGTGAAAATTCGTGATTTGATAATCATAAATCAGGAATACTTTTTTCTTACGAATATTATGTTCAAAATATTGTTTCGAAATAACGAGTCAATGATAGTTTAAATCTTATCAATATTTTTATTGTACTTATGACGAATTCGCAGTACGGCATACGTTGAAGTATTCACAGAGTTGGAAAAATAATAACTAATAAAATCACTGGAATAAAGTTTTGCTCTAATTTGATCTCATCATATATGAATATCCATTGCCTATGGCGCGAAGCAAAAACTAGTGCATTATTATTATATTCCCTTGCCATACGTATTTGGTTACTTTCCACCGTCTGACAGAGCGCCATTGAGAATTTTTCAACCATTCTAAAGGATGGAACAATTGATTAGAGCTTTGCGCAAAACCAGTTGTTAAGAAGCATAATCTAACCTATCTCCATGCCAATTCTTCCTATGGTACAAAGTTTAAAGCCAATTGAATTTATTGGACATTGTTGTTTACATTGCTCTGAAGAATTAATACCAACATCGAAACAGTACATTTTAAAAACCATTAATCTTCATCTTTAAATTGACATAATGAGTTACAAACCTTGATAATATGATTGAACAGGTATTGCTGCCATATTTTTCTCATTATTTTTCATGATTGAACGAAAAATGAAATATCTCAAAAAAGTTAAATAAGATTTTCGCGATCAAATTGCAAATAAACTAACATGTTTTCAAACTAATTAAATTAATAGCTAAATTACGTTGGTTTACACATATTTATCGGATTACATATATATATATATATATATATATATATATATATATATATATATATGCTCTGATGAGGAGTAGGCTTCCTATATTAGTGCGCCTAACAAGTATAAGATAAAGCTGATGCAAATGCTTAGAGCGACGATGTTTTTCAAGAGGCTTTATGCTGTGGTTTTTTGAAAGAAAGTGTTACTGACAAAAACTCAGAAATGTGTGCACATTTCTAAATGGCGTTGTCCATTTTCACTGGTTTTACCTACTCCGAACCTTCCAAGACTGTTTTGCCGAAACTCGTAATCTACACCAAATACCGATAGACAGTTTTTGTGGCACGTTTTTGAGGAATGTTGTGAGGTTATGATAAGAAGCATTTTTTCAGCAGGTGTCGTAGAAAGCGTCTGTGCATAAACGTTGACAAACGTAATGGTACCAATAATGCACTCCAGATTTACAGTCCAAATTCGTTCGCTCCCAATGCAAATCGGTTCAACTGCTTTTAGTAGGTCGCTTCGCACGGACAACCCAACTCCATGCAGTTGAGGCTCATTATATTCCTCTTCTATAAAAAAATGTAATCTATTTCTGTTAGCAAACCAGTGTCTGATAATCGAGTCTCTTGCGGGGCAGCCACGTCGACATTCAGCATCTTTAACACATTTTTAATCACAGCAGATTTTCTCACGTTTCTGATATTCGAAAGGTCGTCATGAAATCCTGGAAGCATGGGCCGGGAGTTTCAGAACTGACCTTTGCTGTTTAGTATTTCGTTTAGCTGGTGCGGCGAGATACAGTCTGCTTGTCGGATAATTCCTAATCCCCATGCACCCAATGAGGATAGCAGACCGTGGCGAGACGGCACCATATTGGCTGGGGGCTGCCTAGCTTGAGGTGGGCTTGAGACCTGAAAGTCTCACCCACCGTCGGAAGCAGCAAACCACTCGAGCCATAGCTTTCAACCGGTATCTGCTGCTTCCCGTGTTATAATCTATAGGAGCGGAATGTATTGTCCTCTCCATTGGTGCGTTTTGATTTACGCCAGGGCAGTTTAAAGTGAAGAATTAGCTGTTGCCCATGCAGCAAGTGCTCCCTCTCCACGGCACCACCGTAAACAATGAAACAGCTAGGCTGATACATTTGGACAACAATGGCGTCACAGGAATTGGCAGGACGAACGTGAATAGATCTTCCGACTGTATAACCGGACTCCGGGTATATATATATA